>JAPKLY010000085.1:327958-465560 GCA_026898435.1 Prunella vulgaris | reverse complement strand
ATTATGTCCATATAATATATATAATATATTAGGAATATATTATAACAGTTATATCTCTCATTTTCATCAGTTTCCCACAAGCAAAGAATTATAATACTGACAAATTTGATTTTTGAATTAGTTTTCCAACAAGTGAGAATGTCGATCAAATCTAAAAAATAGAAATTGTAAAAAATTATGAAAATAATTATTTTATATTAAATTTCTAACATTTTCTTTCATTTGTGAGTCGGGTTCTTAATTTTTTTTTTTGGAGAGAGAGCTCTACTAGTAAGCAATTTTTTTTAGTAAGCAATTTTTTTCCTTGCGTCGATTCGCTCCTCATCTAATTCTTTTTTTTTTTTCTCTTTTTTTTTTCTTTTACAGGTTGGACACTGGACATTTTTTAGTTTTTGTAGATTCAGTAAATTCTCTTTTGTTGTACTCATTTTTCCGTGATCTGATTCGTGTTTCTGGAATTTTTTGTGTTTTGGAATATTTTTGTATTTCCGAAAATATTTCTTTTACTGAACTCTCATTCACACTTTGTTGACTTTTGTGAGTGTAAAAAAATTTCTTGTTAGTGTGTGAAAATACAGTTAATACGTCGAAATAAGGTAAGTGTGAAAGTAACTAGTCTTTGAAGGAGGGAGTATTTTTTAATCAAATTGCTGTTATTTTGACTTTCTTTAAAAGAAAGGTGATACTTAAACATTAATGTTATAATTTTGTATATTAAATATGATTAAGTTAAAAAAAATTGTTGTTGGTATCTAACCACGAATTTTGATGATATTTTGAAATTTCTGACGAAGTACTTAATTATATTTTAAAAAAAATTCAAACAATTCTATTGAAAGCATTATTATAAATCATTTTTATTTTAAAGTTTGTTCCTTTTAATTTATTTAATAATGAACTGTTGAAATTGAAAAAAGAGGGGATGAATTTACAGTTGGGCTTCACATCAGCTTATCTTTGGAAACTCTCAATTTCAGACATCACGTATTAATTTTATTATAAGTAATAATATAAATACTCTCTTTAATCGGTATAAACTTTTCATTATTTTTAAGCATAAATATTAAGAAAAATGTAAAATATAAACATAATATAGGTAATGTGATGGAGAGCTGGAAAGAAGAGAATATATAAATATTAAAATTAAATGAGTGGTAAATATATAAATAAAAATAATATATATATATATATATAATATTTTTATTTTATGTCCAAAAATAAAATGAGAAGTTTATAATGAGATGAATAAAAATGATAAAATCAAAAGTTTATAGTGGAACTAAATAATTTGAAATATTCAAAATTTTATAAGATTTACATAGATATATAATTTGGTAATATGAAATTAAATAATTTGAATACGAAGTTTTATAAGTTATTGTTATTTTTATTATTGGTCCCATGATCCATACACTACAAAAAAGACGGAATTTAGAGACCGCTTTTTACCGACCGACTGAAATCGGTCGCTAAATAATTAATTAGCGACCGATTTTTTATCGATTAGCGACCGATTTTGACTACTGGTCAAACCCTAAATTTTCCAACGAAAATACCGACTGAAAAAGCGGTCACTAACATAAAAATAAGTTACCGACCGCCAAATCTGTCGGTAATATTGTCAGTTAATATTAGTCAACATTAATATTCGATCGCTAAAACTCATTTTTTTTGTAGTGATAGTTTTTGTGATTGAGTTTAATTGGAAGGTCATGACGGATTGGTACATTAATTGCTGGTGGATATTTGGCGTATTGGAGGTTGACTCTTGAGTAATGGTAGACATGGTAATAACGACTAAAAAGATTTTTTTTTTATTTTTTATAATTTATTGAGTATCCATTTTTATTTTTTGAGTTTGGTCGCATAACTTTTTGAATTTGTCCAATTTTGATTCCATTTTTATCAAAAATATGATTAGTATCATTTTCTATCATGCACGAAGCATATGTAGTTGAATTTGAGATCTCCCAGGTATTCTTGCTGATTTGGTTGTCAAATTAATTAATTTTTTTATTTTGTATTTTTTATTTATTTTTTCTATATTACTGAAACACTAATAAAAAAATAATAATATATAAGCAAAGATGATGAAAAGTTCCGAATTCAACCACCATGTGCGCCGTGTATGATAAAAATAATATAATTTTCATTTTTTCAGTAAAAATAGAATCAAAATTGAAAAAATCTAAAAAATTACGGAATTAAAATTAAAAATTCAAAATATTTAAAACAAAAAATGAGCACTGAATAATTAGTCATGGAATCAAAAAACTTTTTTTTCTCAAATAATGACAAAGAAGTAAGGAGAAGGGCCGAAGCTTAGGAATGTAACTCTCCTGATACCACATAGAAAATATATTAATATATTTGATTATAAAAGATCAATACAGTATATGTTAATTCATGTAGTTTTAAAGTAAGCCTGTTATTTTGATACCTCTTTTGCGTGTCAATATATGTATATGTTACATGTAAATATATATTAGCAGTTGTAAAATTATACATTTTAAATTAGTACGTATAATATATATGCAGAAATAAAATCTATTATTCAATTTATATTTACTCTATTATATAAAAAAAAAAGAATTACACTAATTTAAAAATATTGCTTTATAAATGTATAAAATTATTCCATATATAATATATATGCTATATATAATTCAAATGATTGAATTGAAGGTAAAGTAGATAATCTCATTAATCATTACAGGTTGATGAGATGTCATGTTTAGAACCTCGTACGAAAAGAGAAAAATCAAATAATGATAAAGATTGATCACTACATGATATATACACCTTAAATTAATCTAAAACAGAAATCTACATAAACATGTTACCTTTAAAACTCCGAAAGCATTAAAACTATCGAATATTAATATATATTACATATACGTAATTAAAGATGAAATAAAATAAATTAAAACTAGTGATGTGCATGCAATATTATATATAGAGAAAGTGCATGTACGTATGTTTTTAGATCGAGAAAGCTTCCATAAACTCCACATCATTTTCCAGCGCCTGCAACGTCGCCGGCGCCAAGCAAACTTCCACGTCAATTCCGCCGTCTCCGGCCGCCGCCGGATAGAGCGTCATCTTTCCGTCACACTTCTGCGATTTTCCACTTCTGACAGCCACCGGTTTCCCCCACCCAAAGTCATTTCCGTACACATCATGCCGAGGCGAACTTGTGATGGCCAAAGAAAACGGAAAACTTCCCTTCCGGTGCAAATTAGGGTTTTCCACCCAATCCTCCACGAATTTAACTATCTCTTGTCTAGTTTGCTTGCCAACAAACTCATTTATCTTCTTCGCCGCAAACCCTAACCCTTTCTCCAAGAGCTCCGCCTCACCCACCGCCATCGTGGCAGCTCGCGCGCCGTTCCCAAAATACCCTTCCGGCAGAGGGATTCTTGCCCTCGCCCCCACCACCATCATCACCCGAGCTTCTCCGCCGCCGCTTCCTCGGCGGCACCGCGTGGTGCTCCACCACAGATGAGCTGAGAGAGCCTGCAGGGACGATATTTTTTCGACGTTGGTTTTGAGTTTGAGTTTGGCTAAGGTTTCTTTGCTGAAGTGGAAAACCCTCTCCAGCAACGGAGGTGGAGGAGCGAGCGCATTCAGCTCGCACGTGGGAAGAGCGATCTTCATGGGACCCACATTTCTTGGAAACCAGCGCTCGAATATGGGGGGTTTTGAGATGGTGTGGAAGCCGCGGGATATCTCGGCCCAAGAGTTGATGAAATGCCAGAAAGAGATCCCATCCACGGCGGAGTGGTTGGCCGTGCAGCCTATGAAGAGGCCGTCGGCGAGCTCCGTGATTTGCATGCCGAGCAAAGGCTTGGAAACGCCGTCAATGTTCAAAATTCCGTTGAGCGGGAAGAAGGAGGAGACTATTTGGGGTGTGTAGGAGGGTTCCAAGATGTCGGAAACTGAGACGTTGCCCGCTACGGCGTGAACGAACTCAGCTCCGGCGTCGTTGCAGTTGAGGAAGAAGGTGGTGGTGCCGTCGCCGCGTGGGACGGTGGCTATGCGGCCGGAGAGAGGAGAAAAGAAGTCGAGTGTGCGAGAGAGTGAGTTTTTGAGGTGGAGAATGAGCTGGGAGTGATTAATATGTGCAGGTTTGTGAAAGAGGATGCCTTTCTGAATAGGGTCGAGTAGGAGCATTTGTAAATCCCATGGAGTAAGCTCCATTCTTGACATGGGATCAGCTGCGTTGCTTGCCATTCTTACAAGGCAAGAAGATATTATATCAATTTTCGTCATCTTTTGTGAATAGGAAATTAATTAATTAAGAGAAATATATATCTATTGAAATTTTATATATAGCTACATAAATATATATATATATATAGATTGACCTAGTTTGATTTTTATTTTTGAATCCCCCAATTTTAACTATTTCTCAATTGTGGCACTCAATTTTTAGGACTAAACATTTCATATCCCCTAATCATATACTTTCCAGGTATTAAATGTTTTAGGACAATAATTTAGGTGATAACGATTGTTGGATAAAATGTTCAAACATACGCAATTATCATTTAAATTCTGTCTAAATCCAATTTTTGTCCATTTATCACGTGTCACTCACATGTTTATTTAAATTTTGTTCTAATTATTTATTTTTAGTTGATCTACGTATTCGGAATCAGCACCAAATGAGCGTTAGCGTCCATTTATTTAACTATTATAACAAAATATTAAAAATAATACAAACATACATAATTGCTAAAAATATTAAAATGTAAAATAAAGCTGTAAAAAATTTGAACATAAACATATGAAAATAAACAACAATTATAACATGGGGACCCACAAAAACAATTTTAAAAAACTATTTAAATAATAAATATGAATTTAACTAAAAATATTCTAATCATCTAAAAAAAAGTATTTCCTCTATTCCACGCTACAAAAAGAAAATCGTGAATTAGTGATTGAGATTAGCGACCACGCACATGCAATTTGATCGCTAGTCCTATGTATTAGCGACCGATATTGTTGACTGGTCAAAAGCGATTTGAGACCGACGTGTAAGACGGTCACTAAAGTAATGATCGAATTTTCAGATTGCCAATAAATCCGTCTTTAATTATATTAAGATTAGAGACCGACTTTTGAAGATTAAAGATAATAAATTAATCTCTAATATTTTAATTTAAAATTAGTGACCGCTTAGTCAATTACTAATATTAAGATTAGAGATCGGCTTTTGAAGTTGATTTTAATATTAGCGATCAACTTGGCAATCGCTAGTAAGATTAGAGACCGACTTTTGAAGGCAGCCTCTCTAATCTTAAATGATTAGAAGCCGATCTCTAATCTTAATAGTATAGACTTATATGGGGTCACTAATCTTAATATTATCGACCATCTTGCAGTTGCTAATCATTGCAATTACTTTTATAACGGATTAGTTGTTAGACAACAATGATCCAAATCGAATCGGATATTTAAAGATTAGTGATTGTCAAATCGGTCTCTAATATTAAGATTAGAGATAACTTTGAAAATCGATCTCTAATCTTAATATTAGATACCAATTAGATGATTGCTAATTTTCAAAGACAGTCACTAAAATCAAGATTAATTAATGGTCAACTTCAAAGTAGATTCCTCATCTTAATATAAGAGATCAATTTGATGGTCACAATTCTCGAAGTTGGTCTCTAATATTAAGATTAATGACCAACATTAAAATCTGAATCTTAATATTAGATACCGATTTGACAGTCATTTCGATAATTTTTTTTTATAAATAACTCAATTTGAACATATATATTATTAAATGCATAAAAATTAATAAATTATAATTATAATAGTATGAAATAATAAATTAATTAGATGGCCCCTTTAAAAATTAATGACTAATTTGAACATGTTTACAATTAAATACATAAAATTGATATATTATAAATTTATAATAGACTAAAATATTAAATTTATTAAATAAAAAAATTGATAAAAAGTATATATATTTATTTATATATGTATATAAAAGAATTAGAAAAAAATAAATTAATTAGATGAATTTAAAAAGAATATGACTTGCTTTGGTCACGTATACAATTAAGTGTATAAAAAACTAACAAACTATATATAAATTTGTAAGAGTCTAAAATATTAAACTTATATAATAAAATGGATGAAAACATCTCTATAAAAGAATCAGAAAAAAAAAAGAATTAATTAGATTTTTTTTTAAAATGTGAGTCAATTTGGACACATATAAATTTGTAATAGTCTAAAATATTAAATTTACAAAATAAAAAAATTGGTAATAATATCTATATAAATAAATTAAAAATAAAAAAAAATATTAATTTGATGAATTAAAATAAAGTTACTGATCAGTTTGTAAATAAAGGCAAAAAAACATTCAGCAAGAAGATCTCTCGGAATGCATCATATATAGAGTGCTAGCATACTGAAATTGAACTAATTAAAGTAAAATTATGACAAGAGAATTTCTAATTAACTTTATAATTGCAAAAAATTCAGAAGCTACACACACAAGAGAATTTCAACCCCTGAAATCTTCAACGAACACAAATTCTTATTATTATTATTCAATACTCCTAAAAGTATTTCTTACAATTCATACACATTACGAAAGAAATTGTGAATCAAGCTTTCTCTAGTGTGTGTGAAACAGAATATTTCTTTCAAAATGAAACAAAGAGCACTTGCATTAATTATCTTCTAATTAATCAAGCTAGAGAAAATTTTGAATAAAAATATCAATTGCACAAGATTACTAACAATGACAACTCTAAACTTTGATTAAACACTTACAAATGAAACCATAGAATTGGACTCAACTCTTAAATCCAAAATTTACTCAAATTCCCAAATATAATTTGAATCTTGGAACATCCATTAAGAATTTTGACTCATAAAAGAACCAAAAAGAACGAAGTCAACTCAAATCGAAACACCTCGAATCAACAAAGTACTCAAGTATTTGTTGGCATAGAAGTGAACCAAAACTCGTCGTCAGGGAATTGAAGCCTATTTTATAGTCAATATTCTGAAATTAACAACATACAAGTAGCAAATCTGGATTGAAAACCGATATTTCTAAAATCAATTAGAAGTTGAATGTAAATTGAAACTTAGAGGAGAAAATTCGATTTCAGCAGAACTCGATTGAATTTTAATTACCAGTCAAATCTTGTACTGAGCACTAAGAAAGATCCCAGAGAATTATAATACCACACTGAAATAATATTATCTGTAGCCAGACCTCTAAAACATTAGGAATAAGCCCAAAGAACATGTGGCGATTAAGAAAAAATCACTAGTGACAAAACCAGAGCAAAGTTGCACTAGCAGGAGAAGATGAGTCACCAAAATTAATCTTTAGAAGAGGTTTAAAATATGAGATGATGAATTGAAGAAAAATGTATTATTTTACATTTTAAGTCTTAAATTGGATTTGGAATAGATATCACATGTGTATTAATAATAATCATAACATACATATATAACCGTCAGTATTCTGGATATACTCCACTTGTTTCAAGGAAATTTACACTCACATAATTTTATGTTTTAAAAAAAAAAATTAAATAAGGTAGTGATATATGAATAAATATATGTTTAGTTATGTAAGTGTATACGAAAATTAATATAATTTTTTTTTAAATATAAAAATTAATATAGAAATATAAATAATAAAATATGTAAATTTTTGCAGGATAAAGAAAGTATTATAGCAATAATCTTTTGTAGATGCCCAAGGAAAGATAATAAAATTTTATCATAACAAATTTTTTTATTTCAAAATAAATACTAATTCCCCTTTACTTCAAAAATAACCATTTTTCCAACCTATGACTTTCCATTTTAATTATTACCTCAAGTATTGTTTCTGAAATTAAACTCCCATAAACTCTGCATCATCTCCCAGTGCCTTCATTGTCTCCGGTGCCAAGCAAGCCTCAACGTCAATACCGCCGGATACGGCCGCCGGAAACAGAGTCATCTTGCCGTCAAATTTCATCGCTTTCCCACTCCTCACAGCAACCGGTTTCCCCCATCCAAAATCATTTCCGTACACATTATGCAGGGGAGAACTTGTGATGGCTAAACTGAAACTTCCTTTACGGTGTAATATGGGGTTTTTCACCCAATCTTCCACGCTTTTAATTATTGCTCCTCTGCTTTGCTCTGCAACCAGCTCTTTGATCTTCATTGCCACGAACCCTAATCCTTTCTCCAACCCCTCTGCTTCATTAATGGCTACTGTTGCAAGACGAACTGCATTCCCGAAATACCCTTCCGGTAAGGGGATTCTTTCTCTGGCCCCAACCGCCATCGTCAGTCGAGTTTCTTGATCATCATTCCTTTGCAATGAATGAAGGCAGCGCGTAATGCTCTGCCATAGATGAGCAGAGAGCGCTTGCAGAGATGACACTCCTTCAAGATTGGCATTGGATTTGAGCTTATCTAAGCTCTCTCTGCTAAAGTGGAAAACCCTCTCCAGCAATGGAGATGCAACAGACTTCTGCAATGGATTCGGCTCCCATGGAGGAAGAGGGATTAAGCGGTTGCACTCTGTCGGAAACCAGCGCTCGAAAACAGGGGATTTTGAAATGGTGTCTAAACCGCGGGAAATCTCCGCCCAAGAGTTGAAGAAATGCCAGAAAGAAATTCCATCTATGATGGAGTGATTAGCTGTGCAGGCTATGAAGAGGCCGTCGGCGAGCTCTGTGACTTGCACGCCGAGCAAAGGCTTAGAAAGGCCTTCACAGTTTGAAACTCCGTTGAGTGGGAAGAAGAGAGAGACTATTTGAGGTATGTAGGTTGGTTCCAAGATGTCGGAAACAGAGACGGCGCCGGCGACTGCGTGAACGAACTCGACTCCGGCGTTGTTGCAGTCGACGAAGAAGTTCTTCGTGCTGTCATGGTTCTCAATGGTGCCTATGCGGCCTGAGAGAGGAGGAAAGAAGTCGAGTGTGCGAGAGAGTGAGGCTTTAAGGTGATGAATGAGCTGGGATTGGTGTGGAGGTTTGTGAAAGAGGATGCCTTTCTGAATAGGGTCAAGAAGGAGAAGCTGCAAATCCCATGGAGTATGGAAGATGCCTTGTTTGCCATTCTTACACTACATGAAGATACTACTACATCTATTTTTCCCATTTCTTGAAATTAATTTCTGAGTGAAGTTAAAGCTAGCTTAGCTAGGTGTGTATATGCTAAGGAAATAAACACCAATTCCCGCATGTATTATTTTGAGTACTTTTACGATAAAATAAATTTACAGAAAACCCATATATATGCACACATGTTTACAACTAAAACAGGCAATATAGTTGTTGTTGTTCGTGTCCAAGATGCGTTATTTTTTTGCGTGCAAACAAGTCGTCGCTTACACTTAATCACGTTGAGCCCTCAGTAAATCATGGACTTGGTTTTCACACCGAGCCTATCAACCAACAATATTATTATTAAATAAATATTTTTTAATATAATAATTAATTGTTAATTTTGCATAAATTAACTGTGAAATTATTTCACAGTATAGTTTACCTGTTCATTTTTTAGCGAGTTTTTGCTGCATCATTTGCCGTACGAATCATATACATTTTTAAACAATCAACCCTGTTTTTACTGAAAACCCGAATAATTAATATTAGTTATGATTTAATGATTTTAATTGATAAGCCATAATAAGGGTAAATTTTTTTGATAAAAATAAGAGTAGTCATTTAAATATACATTTAAAATACGAGATCTCCATCTTTTATTCAGAATATATATATATATTATACTTATATTTATAGATTTCTTATTACTGTTGTAACTAAAACGATACTTCTTCCGTTCACAATAAATAGTTCGCATTAACTTATAGTGTCGTCCAGAATATATAGTTTACTTTTTTTTTTAAATAGAAACAATTATAATCATTATTTTCATATTTTATTCAAATATATTTACTTTTACGCATCATATCTCACTAATACACTTACTTTTACATATCACGTCTGCTTTCTTAATAACCGTGCATTATAAAATTAGATCATTTATAATGGACAGTGAATAACATTTTTAGTATTCAATTTTTCTACTCCCTCCGTCTCTAACGAATTTGCACCCATGAGAGTGCACACGGTTTAGAAAAATATTTTTTTTTAAATAAAGTAGTGGTATATAGGTAAATATGTGTATAGTTTCGTGAGTGTGCACGTTAATCAATGTTTCTTTTTTTAGAAGAATGCAAATTGATTTGGCACAAGTATGTTTGAATTATCAAATGGAAGCTCCGTTCAATTTTTATTGTTTTATAAAATGTGAGTTTAGACATAGTGTGAAATGGAGAGAGGGGTTAATGTGGAGGAAGGAAAACTGAGAGGGAGATTATTTACAACCAAGTGGATGTGGAGGGAAGTAGTAAATGCAGCGGGGAGGGGGTTGGTTTTGGGAGATTGTGGAGAGACTGTGTTGGGGGATGGGAAGAAAATTTTATTTTGGAAAGATAATTATGTTTGTTTTGAATTAGATCTAAAAAAATCGTTTTGGAGGATGAATTGCCTCATAGCACACTCAGGAATTTAATAGTCGAACTAATTTAAATATATAGGACTTAAAAGTTTTTCAATCACATGTTCAGTTGAGAGGGAGCTTCAGACAAACTATTATATTGAGATTCGTTTAAGGAACTTTTGACTTCGACCATCTCAATTATTTTTTTGACTTTGCTATATTTTTTGTCTATCAATTTATGTCATTGATAGTTTTCATCATTTATTTTTAATTAATTATTTTATTTATTCATTTAAACAATTTTACAGGAATTTTTATAAATAATATAAAATCTTTTCAATAAAATCTATATTTAAAAAAAAAATTATTGCGATGGTGTCAAAAGATAATTTATAAAATTTATGAGTAATAAAATATTTAATCTAATGTCCTAAAAATGAGAAGGT
Source organism: Prunella vulgaris (assembly GCA_026898435.1). NCBI lineage: Eukaryota > Viridiplantae > Streptophyta > Magnoliopsida > Lamiales > Lamiaceae > Prunella > Prunella vulgaris. The sequence continues at coordinate 454,617 of JAPKLY010000085.1, read as the reverse complement.
ATAATAAGAAGAGTCTAGATTGTTTTAGCCAAACAAAGTTCTTTTAGGTCCTTCAATATCCAATATAAATATTAGGCTCAAATTAAAATTATATATTATAAATATTAATGATCCAATTTATAAATAATTTTTTTACTAAGAAACCATAGTCTGGGCCTAAAACCATACTACTATTTTTTTTTCTAATATAACTCTAGGCCCAAAAGACCCAGAAAAATAAAATGGGCTGGAAAATTAAAAGAGTTATTGGGCCGAAATAAATAGCTCATTGTTGGGCCCAATTTTTTGTCATACAGAATATGGCCGTCGAATTGGGCCCAAAACAAATTTTTATAGGCCCACGTTATATGCCCACGGATGTTTGAAGTACACACACTATTATAATATCAATTATAATAATATTAAAATGACAAAAATACCCTTTATAAACTAACATATGCACTCACCAGTCACCACCGTCTACTTCAGGACCTTTTTTTTCCTATTCTGCCAACAAATTTGATTACCGGCAAAATACAAAAAATGGAAACCTGGACATCACCACCGTCTCCCCCTTCGCCGCCAGGCCCTAACGTCGCCACTGTGGCGTGAGCCCCGAGGTCGGCTCGTCCAGGATCAGCAAATTTGGGTCGACCAGCATCTCGTGCGTGAAGCTCACCCTCTTCCTCTCCCCACGTTAAGAGGGGGTAAAATACTTTTTCCTTCGCCACGAACCCAGTTCGCTTGGGATCGATTTGGTCAATTTTTGGTTGTTGAACAGAACCGTCCCGACGAGGCTGTGGTGGAGGCGGCCAGCCATGGAGTTCAGCAGCGTCGATTTGCCGTTGCCAGAAGGGTAATTTCGCAATCGGATTTGGATCCATCATATACCTTATTGTTGGGGCTTCCATTGCAGATTCTGATTGAGAAAAAGTTTTGATAAATTGAAGAACTTCTTTAATTTAGAAGATCTAAATAGTACATGTACTGAAATACTCTTTACCTGGAGACAGGGGAAATGACGGTTGCAGAAGGAGAATCAATGTGGTGGGTACATTATGTTGTGGTACGATTATTACAATGGGCTCAAGCCCATAAATCATCGGACGAGGCCCAAACTCAATATAGTAGAACTTGAAGTGCGAGCCAGACCCATATCCGCGAGCACGAGCAAGATCATTACCTACGGGCACGAGCAAGTCGAGCACCTACATGCACGAGCAAGTCGAGCACTACAAGCATGAGCAGGTTGAGCACTTATGTGCACGAGCAAGTCAAGCACCTAAGTGCATGAGCAAGTCGAGCACTACGGGCACGAGCAAGTCGAGCACTACGAGCACGAGCAAGTTGAGCACCTGCGGGCACGAGGATTCTCATGGTCAACTCTTACAGAGAAATTACAGCTATTATGCATAATTAAGGGCTTAATTAATATCATTTAATGCCTACACAAGGGAAGCTACCATTTATGGAGAGAATACTTCCTGAAATAATATTTGTAACGGTCTAGTTGACCAATTTAGCACAATAGACGCAAGTACCTTATTTAGGATCGTCTATAAATACGGCCTTAGGGCCATCATTGTGAGGGTCCACGAATTTGTCTAATACAAATACTACATTTAAGTCCTAGCTCATGCAATACAAGACCTAGGCAAATCTCTGTGTTATTTACATTTTCTACACGATTATTCAAGTATTATTATACTTATTTGTTATCCTGATCCCAGCCACATAAGGATTTAATCAGGTAATAACAATTGGCGCTAGAAGGAGGGTCCGAATCGAATACATACATCTACAAATCTTAAGGACTTAAACTTGGATTTTGAAGTTCATTTTCAAATCCTTAAGTCTCTAAGAAAGTTTTGAAGACTATCCTCAAGGTGTAAGTTTCGAAGATCTTCTCCAACTCATCATTAAAATGACAAAATCAAAGGCTGCTAATACTCCCTATGATACTCTCTACAATACTTATGTTGGATATTCAACGTTTCATTCAAAAGGGAATCAGTCTGATAGAAACGCACACACCTTGGACCAAGCCCCGGTGGCTGAGCATGCTCAGACCAACCCCGGGCGTCGCACAATGGAATTGATGTCTATCCGTATGCAAGACTTTGAGTCTCCCGAGCAAGTGGATACACTTGTTCGGGAACTTCGGTAAAAAGCCAAAGAGATGAGAGCAGCACGGAGTTCATCCTCTGCTCCGAAGAAAAAGTATAATTTTTGCCAAAATAAAATGAGAAGAGTGGATGAGCAGGCAACGAAATCTGAATCTCGATCGGTTTTCAACCGACTTGGTTCGGATCTCACCACGAGATCCTCATCATGGCCTACTAACCGAGAAATACCACAAGATTATTCCATTCCAGAATCATTGATAAGGTCCTCTAACTACACTCCAATGCAAATCTCGTATTTAAGAAGCGGTGAACCTGGAAATTCGGCCAGTCAACAAATGAGTTTTGCGCAGAGTGCTTTACTTAGACGCGACCAATGCTGAATTTCAGCTCATGATCGGTTGGGCTCAGGGGTTTTTTCTCATTATGATTTTGGTAAACCAGTTGTTGAGGTGATAAGACCAGCAGTGGCTATGCAAGATAGCCAACAATCTCTTTTGCAGGATTTACAAAAAAGGTTAGCCGAGGTAGAGGGCAAGGTGAAATCAGAAAGAGATCTTCATAAGCGATTAAGCTCGAAAAATGAGCCTTTGGCCATCGAACTGGAAGATGCTCAGGTTCAATCGAAGATAAGTCCTCTCCAAGCTCTTCTCTATGAGGGAAGGACAGATCCGGAGACTCATCTCTCCAAGTATAGGATTTATATGACTGGTCGAGGTGCGACAGATGCAACAAAATGCCATCAATTCCCTCTCACTCTAGGCGAACTAGCCCATAAATGGTACGTAAATCTTCCTCCTCATTCCATCCATAGTTTCTCCGAACTTGGGGAGAAGTTTGTATCATATTTCGCTGCAAAAATCAACAAGCCAGAAAGTCGCCATCGATTGATGAGGGTCCGACAACATAAAAATGAGGGAGGCGAGCAGTATATCCATAGAATTGATGAGATCATCCTCGGTGGTGGGCCTGTGAGCGATGAGCTTGCGCTTCATTCTCTACTTGGAGGATTTAGGGGAGATTCCCCCATGTTCCGCAGTCTTACCAAAGACCTTCCCACTACATATGTGGAATGTAGGAGACGAGTAGGGGAGCTCATTAACCGTAAAAAATTATTGACCCAGAGATTGGGGGAGGTGAAAGAGGATGAGAAAACTGAATTTCACGACAACAACAAACTGAAGTTGCACACCTAGATGTTGAGGATGATAATTTTTTCAGGAGAGAGCCTCCAACATGAGCTGGGGGGCATATGCACATGCTCCAGTCTGGCGGAGTTTTGGGAGGACTCGCCCATAGTATTATCTCTACAAATAGTAGGACGAAAGCACTTCAACTCCAAGACCAAGATTTAAAAAAAGTCGGAGTAGAGAATTTCGTGCTTAATAAGATGTTACACTTCCATTTTGTAAAGCCCTGGGGGGCAATGTACAATTACTGTTATATATGAATAAAAGGTTTTGTGCCTTCACAAAGTTATTGTGAACAACACCTCGCGCAAGTTTCAGTGAAAGTTAGCAAGCTCCAAGTACCTCGCGCAAGCGTCAATTGAAGTTAGCGAGTTCCAAAGTATTCTCGCGCAAACTTTATTTGAAGTTAGCGAGTATGACTATATTTGGAGCCAAAGTCGCCGGATCTAAACTAAAGGCGAGCTAATTATCTTGCAAATTGAGTTTAGTGTAAGGCGCGGCGGATTTAGCTCGACAAATATTGCTGATGAGGATAATCCCTTAAAAATAAAGTCCCTTGACGAGCTAATTATCTCTCAACAAGGGCAACACCAACTCAAAGGCGAGCTAATTATCTCGCAATCAGAGTTGGCAAAATTTTATGTCTAGGCGAGCTAATTATCTCCCTAGGCCAAAGTCGTCCGATCTAAACTAAAGACGAGTTAATTATTTGGCAAATTGAGTTTAGTGTGAGGCGCGGCGGATTTAGCTCGACAAATGTAACTGACGAGAATAATCCTATAAAAACAAAGTCCCTTGACGAGCTAATCATCTCTCAATACGGGCAAAATCAACTCAAAAGCGAGCTAATTATCTTGCAATCAGAGTTGCCATAATTTTATGTCTAGGCGATCTAATTATCTCCCTAGCACAAGTTTATGAGTGCATAACTGCAAAGTCCAAATATTGTACAAGGACAAGATGGTCTAATCGAAAATTTGGACGTCCACTGTTTCAAACACATTCATTTCCAAGCTCATATCACGTGATCAAATTGTTTTGATGATATTAATTGATCACAATATGAGTGGGGGCATAAAGAGTTCATACTTGACGAGCATGCAAAACGACTCAAATTGCATCCGCAAAAGCAAAGTAGATCGAGCATTGACCACAGAGCACAATATCCTCAATTGGACCTCATTATTAATTTGATCCTTATTGAACAGTTGTTTAAGAGTCTAAGCGATGCATAGGAAAATTCTTGCCCGGCAGTATAAATTTTACCTTGCAACTCGTCATTCTCTTTTCCATTTGCACCTGTGCAACATTTGTCTCAACATTTTTCTTCATATATCGGCTATGCGTCGAAGGTACATATCTGTTGGAGCTTGAGTACCCAGGATTGTGGTCTAAAGAGCTAACATCTGAGTAGCTAGCAAGGTGGTATCCTCATGGATTTCTCAGATAACAATCTCAAGTTCATCAAGTCCAATCACAACGGATGTAAAAAATTGTCCATTTCAGATGGCTTGGTCGATACAATCAAAATTTCCCCAAAGATGATCAGAATGCTCATAAGGTGAAATCAGGAGTTAGGCATCAGCTGTTTGGGGGCAATTTCCCAATATTGAAACACGTACGTGATGGCCGAATGAAGAGAAAAAAGGAGACATACTTCCATTATATCATATGTTATCATTACCATTCCTATTAGGGTTTGACCCATCCTTTAACATGAATAGGATATGTAATAGTGTACATCACGGGGTGTATCCTATCTTCCAGGCCAAGAATTAAGCTCATTCTGAGTCACGATACTTTCAAAGTTATTAGAGTGCTAGCGATCAATTCTGAGAAAAGACTCTGGGGAACGAGGAACCGAACAATAGGGTTGATTGGCTAAATATTCGGCAAGAACATAGTTCGATCCAATGTCAGGCTCTAGCTCGTCCAAAAGTTGTTTTAAATGTTATTCCAGGTGCAAGTGACGAGAAGGGAACTTGGAGAAGTTTCCAATTTATCTTTTCTAAAAACGGATGCCGACATTAGGTTGTTCGCTATTTTCTCACCATCAAACTCGAATCGTATACTCACAACAGCCATCCGACATATAAAACAACGTTGACTTGAGGCAAGTAGCGAAAGAGCTACCGTCAACACAACAGCAGGTAGAAGTAAGAAATACAGGAGAGATCGACTGCCACCGTACCGCTGTGTTTGTACGGATCGACTATCGTTTCTCTCTGGCTATTTTGTCCGATGTGTTTATCTTTCTGTTTCGTCCATGCGCTGAGGAAAACAAAGGGAAACACACCGACGTCCATTCAAATGCAAGATAGAGATAGACGCTAACCACATGTTGTCGATTGATGAAGAACATCTCCGCTTCCGTCATAAGCCCGGGGGGTGTTGGACGGAAGCAATGTATATTATTGAACACCAGAAAAAGTCACGAAGTCGCATAGAGGCTGATCAAGAAGAAGTTGTCATGTCTGATCTCGTAATGACAACCACCACCGCCTAAGCAACATCGCACAACGGCAAGGCAGTGGGAACCGTAGTCCGTCACTAACCAAGCATTGCGAGCAGAAGCTGGCGGAGATGAAAAGATGTACTATGGCACATCCATCTTGTGGCAGCGATGAGCTCATGACATGGTGGAGGAAAATCGCTGCCAACAACCATAACGATGTGAGAAACAGTTTTGCATACTGCTATAACACGGTCGAGAGGCCATCGTTGACAATGATTCGTTGCTGGAAGCGCCATCCTAGTTCACCGAAAAGAACTTCGCTTCCGTTGTAAGCTAAGGGATGTTGGACGATAAGAGGTGGACTTTTCTCAACTATCAACCACCGTAGTGGGTGAAGTCATTTCCGTAGTTGGTTATCACATGTTGTTAGTTAATGAAGAACATCTCCACTTCCGTCGTAAGCCTGGGAGGTGTTGGACAGAAGGGGGACTAGTTGTTCTCGATTGTCATCTGCTGTGATATACCGTAACTTAAAAATTGAGATCGACAGCGTCAATGGTTATCGAATTTAGGACCGAGCAATATCGTAAACTGCGGGGTAGGGGAACCGTAGTCCGCCTACAATCGCAAAAAATCCGCGAAAGATCGGCCGTTACTACGATTTACAGGTCTTGAAGATGTCAGTTATGGTAAAAAAACTCTTGAAGACGACTATTGATAGCAACGATTGCTTTCTTAGCACCTAAACCCAAAGCCTCAAGAAATACTTTTGAGAGGATAGTTCCAATACTCTTTGAAGCTGAACATAAGGACCCAGTTTCAACCTCCAATGATTTGGTGAAGTAAAACCTTTAACAAGCGTTGCAAAAAATAAAATATATTTATGCGTATACCTGGATAGACCATTGCTGCTGGTTGAAAAGGTTTGTTGTGTATTGGCATCGATCGGTAGATCAATCTTCACAAGAAGTGGACGATGTTGGCCACCGAGTTTGACATAACAATCCATATGCCGGAAAGCAAAGGAAAATTGTCGCCAACAACCGTAACGATGTGAGAAGCAGTTTTACCTGCTACTATAACACGATCGAGAGGTCAGCGACAAGGATTCTTTGCTTCCGCCGGAGCCCAACCGCTTCCGATGCGCACGGAATCAGCCATCACGACACTGCTCTGAAACTCTTCCACACAGCCGCAATCTTCGCCAGAATCTGAAAAGAAGCCGTGTGTCACGCCACAAACATCTCTGTTTCAATTTTCAACCCACGCATCTTTGCCTTCATTGGACGAATTTCCGCCGTCGACATAACCTCTACACCACGCTAAATTTTTCTTGACCTTGTGTTGATAATCCGCAAGCAAGGGTCGTGAGTCCTGGAAGAAGAAGAGATTGCCGATGCGGGTTGTTTGTAGAAGATAACTGTCACAACCGTCGTTCACTCAAGTTGCCGGAATAGATAGAGCCACTGTCTTAGGCGGGATGGTTGATGCCATTTCGTCACAAGCATAAAGCAATTGTAACCAGACGATGGGATTGAGCGAAAATAATGCACCAGACGTCGCATAATTATTACCAAAGATGCCAAAAGTGTATGATATCTTGGCAAATGAATATAGGAGTCTGCGTATTTTCTCGAAGATGGTAAGAAGATTGCGGAGCCTCTTTTTAAAATCTCTAAATGGAAGAAAATTTCAAGATTGCCTACTTTTCAGAATGAAGAATTGTTGTTTAGTTCCTTATTTTAAGGAAGGTGGCGGACGTGATTTGCGGTTTAGGAAAGGAGCAGCGAGTCTAAAAAAAAAAAAAGAACAAAAATTGCTGCAATGATAAAGAAAGCAGTTCTATAATATCTCAAGAGATCAAAAAAATGATCTTATAGCAAATGGGCTTGGTCAACATTATCAGCCTTTAATATATATATACATATATATATATATATATATATCATGCATACGTACGCGGAATTTGAGGAAACTTGTGCTGACATTGTGATTTCTTTCTCCTAGCACGCTTTTTAGGAAATTAGAAGAGATTTGAGGATTAGAATTTCCAAGATTTGCTGTGTATTAATTTAAATACAAGATTTCTCTAATTATGGAGAAAATATTTAAATTCAAATTGGGATCAGATTTGGCGCCAACAAGTTATTACGAGGATTTCTGGAACGAGCATGTGCAATGGAAAATTTGAATCCTACATTGGACTTGAAGAGCCCAAAACGCAATTTATTATCGACTGGTTCATCTCGGGAGTATAAATTTGAGATAAAAATCAACGAAGGCAAGTATCAGAAGTGATTGGATTTTTTAATTTTTTCTGAGATAAGATTTCATAGACTACGTAGTAGCAGTGAAATCGTCTCTATCTCGGAAAAATAAAAAATTATTTTAAGTTTCTTTCTTCTTGATATTCAGCGTGCGAGATCATATTTTATAGAAAAGGAATGAAATTTTTTGGATTTTATTTCACGAAGGCGCGCATCAAAGAATTGCTGATTTTTTTTTCTGAGGCAGGATTTCATAGTCTACGTAGTAGTAGTGAAGTCGTCACTGTCTCGGAAAATGTAAATTTTAAGTTTCAGAGACATATGGAGCAACATCAACTACTTCAAAATATCTTCGGGCAAGATCTCTCACTCATCCCAGCCAGTTTAGCTACGGACATACTTTTAATATGCTACACTTTGTAAAGTTAGCATATCTAAAGTAGGGGGCAATTGTTGTGGTACTATTATTACAATGGGCTCAAGCCCATAAATCATCGGACGAGGCCCAAACTCAATATAGTAGAACTTGAAGTGCGAGCCAGACCCATATCCGCGAGCACGAACAAGATCATTACCTACGGGCATGAGCAAGTCGAGCACCTACATGCACGAGCAAGTCGAGCACTACAAGCATGAGCAGGTTGAGCACCTATGTGCACGAGCAGGTCAAGCACCTAAGTGCATGAGCAAGTCGAGCACTACGGGCACGAGCAAGTCGAGCACTACGAGCACGAGCAAGTCGAGCACCTGAGGGTACGAGGATTCTCATGGTCAACTCTTACAGAGAAATTACAGCTATTATGCATAATTAAGGGCTTAATTAATATCATTTAATGCCTACACAAGGGAAGCTACCATTTATAGAGAGAAGACTTCCTGAAATAATATTTGTAACGGTCTAGTTGACCAATTTAGCACAATAGACGCAAGTACCTTATTTAGGATCGTCTATAAATACGGCCTTAGGGCCATCATTGTGAGGGTCCACGAATTTGTCTAATACAAAGACTACATTTAATTCCTAGCTCTTGCAATACAAGATCTAGGCAAATCTCTGTGTTATTTACATTTTCTGCACGATTATTCAAGTATTATTATACTTATTTGTTATCCTGATCCCAGCCACATAAGGATTTAATCAGGTAATAACACATTACAAAGGGTACTTTTATTAATTTTTAATATCATTATAATTAATATTATATTAAGGTGTGTGTACTTCAAACACCCGTGGGTGCATATAACCTTGGCCTTTTTTATATTATATTATAATATATATATATATATATATATATTTTTTTTTTTTAATATATGCACCCACGCTAGTTTGTAGTGCGCATATCCTTTATCTTATTAATTTAATATATAAAGGGAATATCATAAATACTCTTAACCACTCTTTCAAATTTTAAGTACATCCACCACTTAATTTAAAAAAAAAAACTGCCAAAAATAGAAAAAAAATTACACACGCCACTTAATTTTTTAACAATATTAGAATAATTTTTTCAAAAATAATCGGTAGAAAGTAGAAAATAAATTAAAAAACAAAAAATCTGACATTTAATTTTTGGAATTATATTCTAAAAAATTGGTTCCAGAATAGTACAATTTTTTGGACTACAAAAGAAGGTTGTCGCAGTGTGAGGAGCGATTTTTTACAACCTTGGAAAAATTTCACCCCTTAAATTTGACCCATTTTCTTCTTGAACACATGAAGTTAATTCTTCAATAATTGCGCTTGTTACTCCCTGTCGTTTGATCAATATTGTCCATGTTATGCTCTTAATTATCATCATGTCATAATATGTACCAATAAAAAATTATTCTCATTTCACTGAGGTATGAGAAATACCTCAAAAAAGTCAAGAGTAGAAGTACAACATAACCTGTTTTTTACAAGACAACTTATTCAATCTCCAAGAACATATTGAGGATTATCTAACCATTGTTGAAAAATTAAATTTTGACACCTCGTCTCCATCATCGCCAACCAACTCCAAAGTCTACTCTTTATCTCCTCGCTCAATTTTGCTACAGGAATCTCCTCATTTTTGAATAATTTTGCATTCCTAGCCTTCCAAATAATCCAGATTGTGCACATCCACACACTAGCTCCAAAAGACTTATCTCTACCCCCAATGACACTACTACAAAAGTGTAGTAAGTTTATCACCGGGTTTGAGATTAATACCGTCTTCAAGCCAAACCAATTCATACAATCCATCCATACTCTATACGAGAAATCACACTCATAGAGGACATGCTATGTTGCACGGGTGCGGATACGCAGATGCGGGTGCGATACGATACGAGTTCGGGGATACGAGTTTTTAAAAAAATTAGGGTGAGATTCGTTAATGATACATCTATTTATTTATATTTTATTATATATAATATCTAAAAAATATATTTTATATAAATCAATTATAAATCATTTATATTTTTTTATCACTTAAAATTTGAGTATATTCAATAATATAATATAATAATATAAAAAAAATATAAATTCGAGTTGCATTAGTTAAATACATAAATCATACTACTAAATTCAAATTAAACGAGTGTAACACTATCAATTTAAATTATACGAAATAATAAAATTCAATTTAAATAATATATTTAATGCTTATAAATAGGATTCGTACAGTGGATTCGAGAATCCGTTAGTCGGATTCGCCACGTGGCAGATGGATTCGCCACGTGGAGAATCCGACACGAGAATTCAAGAATCTTACCCCTTTTAGGGTGCGGGTGCGAATCCGATACTGCATTATAACATTTTTAGAAGAATCCGTGTATCATAGAGGACATGTCTTACCGTCTCGGAGTGTGAACCACAAAATGTGCATGAAATGTCATCATTAGCTTGCAAAACTCTTTTTCTCTGCAGTTTTTCCTTTGATGGAATGCTCTCCCTTAGAACCCTCCACGCATGTATTGACACTTTGCTTGGGGTATACTTGTTCCATAGCCTCTTGAAACCTTTCACCATGTCTTCGGACAGCTCTTCCTCTTGAATCTGTGTCATAAGCCTTTCATAAACATTCTTTACTTTATATGTTCTTGTAGCACTCCATTTCCATTGCCATCGATCTCTTTCCCTCTGCTTCACCTGTAATCTATTAATCACAACAATTAAATCATCAAGCATTAGTTCTTCATGTGTATATAGATTTCGCCTCCAGCACCAGTTCCAACGCCACTTCCCCTCTACCCACTCCTCCATCTCCTTTATGGATTCCCTTCTATTCATGCTTAGATTATATAACCTAGAAAATCTAACCTTCAAGCTCGATTCTCCCACCCATTTCTCTTCCCAGAATAGAGTTTTACAACCATCTCCTAATGATTTCTCAAGCCCTTCGAAAAGTCATCCCCCAAGACTACCCCCACTGCCTTAACCACCCACTCCACCATTTCTTACTTGTTATTGAGATGCATCTATCTTCCTTGTTTGTGTTATAAGTTCAGGTTCTATGACTCATTTGGTGGACCCCATTATTAGGAAATTTCAACTGATTTTGTGGGTTAAAGACAATTTCCTGATTGGTTTTTCTCATTGAAAAAAAGATATAGGACATATTAAGAATGCAGAATTAAAAAACATGTAATAAAAAAAGGATGGATTTATTAGGACTTTTTCTCCTCCATGTTTCTTATAGATAAAATTGATGATCAAATTAACAGTAAAGAAGTATGCAGAAATCAAAGACTTAAACATTACCACCAAATTTTTGTAGAATAATCCATCATGAGATACATATATACATAATTGACAAAAGCAGGAACAAAATAAAAAAATTAATCAGAGGTCAACAAATAGAACCTGTCAAAATTTGCTTCAGATAAACATAAAAGAATAATAATTTATCTTTTAATTTAGCTCATCCCTTGAAAACGTGTTGAAATATATAATAAATTAGTAAAGTAGAAAATAAAAATAAACACAAAAAATCTGGTTATGAGTGACTATATGAGCGTAGCAAGCTAGAAGAATATCACGTATAATAAATTATAGAAATTCTATCTAACTTAAAGCACATCCCTGCCTCCATATCTCTTCACTGTTCACAAGGTACCGTTGACAATTCTTCCTCATGAAAAAGATTTTCAAAATGGACAGGATCTGATTCGACATCTATTTAGGCCTCGTTTGGTAGCAATGAAAAGGCCCTGAAAAAAACTGTTTCTCGCCTACCAAACGCCTAAAAACAAATCACACATTCCCAGACCTTTTCACGGTCATCTCCCAATTCCTACAATTTTATACAGTTTGTTCATGAGGCCATGAAAATATATCTAACCCATACACCCGCGATACAGTTTCATAACACCGAATCGCGAGCTCTGCTTTCAGCCTTGGCTGCACCACTCCTCCCCCTCCGCCCCTCCTCCCCCCTCCGCCGCGCCCCTCCTCCCCCCTCTGCCGCGCCGCCGCTCCTCCCCCCTCTGCTGCCACGCCGCTCCTCCCCCGCCTGCGGCAAGTGGAGTAGCGGTTCCAATGGCTGGTTCAATGGAAGCGGCTGATTCGTCAACAGAGAAGGTGACGAAATTCAGAAAAGGAAATTACCAATTCTGAGTCGCCATTAACGATGAGCAATCAGGTAAGCGGTTCCAATGGCAGGTTCGATGGAGGCTGCGAATTCGTCAATTTCCGAAGGTGACAAATTCAGAAAAGGAAATTACCTGAGTCGGCATTAACAATGAGCAATCGGGTAATCTTTTGCCATTTCTGATTCACCTGCTTCTACAAAAGAAATTGAACAGAAAGAATATTACCAGCGAAGATTGCGTGGAAGACGTACGCGGCGGCGGGCGGGGAGAAGTGGCGCTGCAGCGGAGGGGGAGGAGCGACGGCGGTGGTGTACATATTTTCTCTATTTTTATCTTTCCACATTTTGGAGACTTGGGTGGAGAAGAAGACTCTGCATCTTCAACAGAGAAAGGATCAAATGTTTTAATTCTTACCAAACAAAAGTATAAAAACCTTTTCTCATTATATCCTTAGGGTCCCACCATAAAAACTTGATTTTTTTTTTTTATGGATGACCAAGGTTAAAAATATATTTAGAAATATCGAGATTTTAAATTAATGGAAATATCAACGAATATATCGATATCGATAAATTTACAAAATTATAAAAATTTAAGAATAAATATTTAATACATAAATTTAACAAAATAATTTAAATAAATTTTATAGTATTGATATTACAAGACTATATTTATCTATATTTTTCAATTGTTAATAAATATAATAAAAATATCATTTCTACCCATTATCGAGATTAATAATTATAAAAATGAATTTATTATGAATATATTGAAATATTTTCACCCTTGTGATTTCTTGTTCCCTTTCTTTCTCTCCACACACACGACACTCTCTCTCTCTCCCTCTTCTCTCTATCCTATCTCCCCTGATAGAAGACGAAAATGGATGTAGTATCTACATGTACTGTAAAAATGGCAAACAAGGCATCTTCCATGTCGAGATTGGAGCTTACTCCATGGGATTTGCAGCTTCTCCTTCTTGACCCTATTCAGAAAGGCATCCTCTTTCAAAAACCTCCACATCAATCCCTCATTCATCACCTCAAAACCTCACTATCTCGCACACTCGACTTCTTTCCTCCTCTCTCAGGCCGCATAGGCACCATTGAGAACCATGACAGCACGAAGAACTTCTTCGTCGACTGCAACAACGCCGGAGTCGAGTTTGTTCACGCAGTCGCCAGCGCCGTCTCTGTTTCCGACATCTTGGAACCAACCTACATACCTCAAATAGTCTCTCTCTTCTTCCCGCTCAACGGAGTTTCCAACTGTGAAGGCGTTTCTAAGCCTTTGTTCGGCGTGCAAGTCACAGAGCTCGCCGACGGCCTCTTCATAGCCTGCACAGCTAACCACTCCATCATAGATGGCATTTCTTTCTGGCATTTCTTCAACTCTTGGGCTGAGATATCCCGCGGTTTTGACACCATATCGAAATCCCCTGTTTTCGAGCGCTGGTTTCCGACAGAGTGCAACCGCTTAATCCCACTTCCTCCGTGGGAGCCGAATCCATTGCAGAAGTCTGTTGCATCTCCATTGCTGGAGAGGGTTTTCCACTTTAGCAGAGAGAGCTTAGATAAACTCAAATCCAATGCCAATCTCGAAGGAATATCATCTCTGCAAGCACTCTCTGCTCATCTGTGGCAGAGCATCACGCGCCATCGTCATTCATTGCAAAGAAATGGTGATCAAGAAACTCGACTGACGATGGTGGTTGGGGCCAGAGGAAGAATCCCCTTACCGGAAGGGTATTTCGGGAATGCAGTTCGTGTTGCAGCAGTAGCCATTAATGAAGCAGAGGGGTTGGAGAAAGGATTAGGGTTCGTGGCAATGAAGATCAAAGAGCTGGTTGCAGAGCAAAGCAGAGAAGCAATAATTAAAAGCGTGGAAGATTGGGTGAAAAACCCCATATTACACCGTAAAGGAAGTTTCAGTTTTGGCATCGCAAGTTCGCCCCGGCATAATGTGTACGGAAATGATTTCGGATGGGGGAAGCCGATTGCTGTGAGGAGTGGGAAAGGGATGAAATTTGACGGCAAGATGACTCTGTTTCCGGCGGCCGTATCCGGCGGTATTGACGTTGAAGTTTGCTTGGCACCGGAGACATTGAAGGCACTGGGTGATGATGCAGAGTTTAATTTCACAAATTAAAATTGAAAGTCATAGCTCATAGGTTGGATTTTCTATGGAAAAATTGCGATATTTCACACCCTCCTCGATATGGATATAAATTGGAACATATATTTTTCTAAATATCAGTATCGATTTGGGATTTGATGAATTATAGTTCAATATATTAGTAATATATCAATATAATTATAAAATATATATAGTTTTAAAAAAATATTGAAATTGCTAAAGAATTGCAGAAAAGAAAGGAAGTTTGCAGTCTACTGTCCAAATTGAGCATGGCGTCTTTGTTGTCTATATTTAGGGATTGGAATCTTGTGTTGTATTGTATAGTAGCATTCAAAAATAGATCAATCGGTGAAGATGTACATGAATAATGGGACCCTCAACTCTGGCGACGTACAATAGAGAGATTTGACGGAGGCAGGCAGGTAAAAGAAAGCATTATCCTCCAGGTTTTAAATAATTTTGTTAGAAATTCAATACATTCGTTTGAGTTGATTAGGCCAATTTTTATTTTTTTTTAAATACATTTATCAAACTATCACATACAACATTCAATATATTAAATTTTATTATTTTTTCTTATTTCATCAATAAAGTCACAATCCTCATTAAATAAATAAGATATTTTAAGTTTTTATTAGTTAAATATTATATATATATATATATATAAATTTTACTTCTATGTCTCAGGACTTTCTACCACTTTTATTATTACCTATGAGGAGGATATAATAAAAGTGTAAAGAAAGAGTTGGGACGGAGGTAGTATAATATTAAATATTTATCATTATAATAAAAATATTACAACATACTGAACCTATTCCAATAATTTCAATAACAAAATTAAATATCACAAGAATTAAAATAATATAAATTAAATTAATAATAGGTGCGTAAATTTTTTTCATATATGTTCAATCAAGTCGTTTCTAAGAAATTAAAAATTAGGATATTTTTTAAATTTTGAATAAATTGGATCCATGTTAAAAATTAAAATATGAAATAAATGAGATAAAAAAAATAATTATAATTTAAAGTATTTCAATTTGAGCAACACTTGCATAGAAAATTTCAAGATCCCCCAACCCCAATCCCAACAACTTGCTTTTTTTTTTTTTTAATTGGTATGTTAACCTAAGAAAATTCAAATAATATCAATTTATAAATTTAAAATTTTGCTCCCAAATATGTTACTATATAGATACATATGTGTTACTGAAAAGATAAAATTTATGTTTCTAATTCTTAAAAAATTATTTAATTGTATTTTTCAAATAACTATAATGAAAATATGTATTTTACAAGATTAAATTTGTGTTAATTTAATTTTTATTCTTTTTGTTGTTTTATGTTGATAATATGTTGTTAATGTACTAATACATCTTTTAATACTTTATATATGTTATATAAGTTCAACATATATTAGTCTAAAGACAAATAAATATTTGTATATACAGTCATACACACTTGATTTTACAGTAACCCACATTTACTCTAATTGTAACACATATTTGCTCCTCCAGTTTGTCTTAATATATGGGCAAACGTATGAGACTGTAAGGATAAAATGTGTGTTATTATAAGAATAAATGTGTATTTTTTAATTGAATCATCATCCTTTTAACTTTAAATATTCCGATTTATGTAGTAACACACATTTTACTATTTTATATGTGTTATTATATGAAAAAAATAAACATTTCTATAAGAATTAGTTAATTTATGTGAAAAATTAATAATTGCTCTTTTATATATACATTTTGCTCTTATATTATGTAAAAAAATAATTTATTCTATAAAAATAAATGAATGTATGTAAAATAACATTTCATAAGATGGTGACACACATATGTTTTAATTGTAATACATATTTGCTCCCAATTTGTGTTAGTCTATGAGCAAACATATGTTAATGTATGTTAAGACAAATATATGTTTCTTAATTTAATCATCATCCTTTAAAAGCTAATTATATTGATTCATGTAGTAACATCGTTTTACTTATTTATATGTATTATTACACGAAAGAATAATTATTTATATACAGATAAATAGATATTTATGAAAAAATAATATACTTTTTTATAATAAAAATAAATAAATATTTGTAAATACTTAGTCTGATTATAACACACATTTTCTTTCCTTTTTTTTTTCAAAATATGAAGTGGGTGGACCAATATTTGTGTGTTAAATCTTGAGGTCATATATATCCATTTATATATTATTAAAACTGATGTGTGTATTATTAAAGACGTGCGTGCATATAACCTGGGCCGTTTTCTTACTAGTTTAATTAATAAAAGCCCAATAATTTTAGCCCATTTCATTGTGAGCTTGATAAACAAATTTGTTTAATCTTTGAGCACTCAAGTGCTCAACCATCATCTTCACAGTATACAACTCGCTGGAACTGCCCAATATTCGCCGGAAACCGCCTGCAACAGCTTCGCCGCCCCTGATCAATCCACGCAATCACAAAGCAGATCGGAAACCAGCAAGCCACGCGCTCACATCTCCACCATAGATCGGAGCTCGACCACCACCATTAACAACACTCCACTGCTCTGCCGGAAATTAGTTCGAAGGACTGCCTCCTCGTCCCTATTTCAATCCACCAGCAATCGCCGCCGAAAATGGAGTACAGCAACCACCACTGCTCACCACACCGTCGCTAACCTCTGCAACCAATCCCAGTCGCAGCCACGAAACCCGCTGCAATTCCGCTCGTCGCACCTCAAGCCATTTCTGCCGCCGCCGGACTGAATGCTGGTAACATTGGGCCCAAATTTAATTGTTAAGCCCAATTGCTAATTAAGAGGCCCAGGGTTATAAGCTATTTCATGTCTTTACAATTAAGCCCATTTAGAGGGCCTGAGATGAATAATGGATGGGGATTGACGTATTAGATTAGAGGCACTAGGGTTTAGGGATTTCTTTGCAGTATTAGGAGAGAAAAAAATTGATGTTGATTTTTTTTTTTTATTATTTATTAGGAGCTGGAGTAATTTTTATGTTGGATTGCATATTTGAAGATTTATTTCAAGATCTATTTAGTTTGGCCTATGAATGAGAGTATATAATGGAATTCAACCGAAACATATAACAACCTCTACACACACATAGTGTTAATTAGCAGTTCTTTTGATTTTTCGTATTTAGGTTTTTTTTTTTTCTGTTTTATTCAGTGATTAGTTAGAAATCCAATTAACAATTTCATTCATGTTTATTTAATTTTAAAACTCACAACCATAGGATTATATCTGTCTTAAATTGTTTTCCTAGGCTGCGATATTTTTATCATTTGCTCAACTTACCATTACACTATGCATTTGTGTACGAACACAAATAGCTAGTCACTTGTAAATACCAAATTTACCCAAATTTTAGGCATCCTTTAGCTTATATTAAATTAGGATTAACTTAAATTAGATTAGAGTAGTTACTACTTCTTTTTTCTATATTCTAGCACAATTTCTACTCAATTTCTCTTAGGCTCTCCATTAGATTTTCAAATTCCTTCGATTAAATTGTAATTTTATTTTAATTCCTGCAAGTTTATCATTGTACTTGAAGATTTACATTGAATATTGAAGCAATTGAAGATTTTAATTCATTTACCATTTCATGCAATTCATACCGATTGGTGAGATAATTTTAATTTCTTCTTAATTCTTTGAATGTTTATTGATTTCACGATGTTTGTTTTAGTTTTATTCTATTAGTCATGGGATAAATCTCTCTATGTTTTGAGTGATTTAGATTATGTATTGATTTAAGTGATTGAATTCTTAAATTCATGGATGATAATTGAGTCTTGGTTGTTTGCTACTTGAAATTTAGTTCATTGATTGACTTGGCAAAATATGAGAATTGAATTAATTCAATGATGATTTTAATTGATTGTATTGCATATCAAGTGTTTGTGTTAGAGTTTCTATGTCATTGAAAAATGTTAGGAGTCTAGAACCATTAAAGAGAAGTGTTAAGCATGTAAATGATGGTGTAATGCTTAATAAGGTGGTGATAACCTAGTTCATCAATTGTTTTATAAAATTTATGATGGCAATAATATGGATTAAAGCTTGAGTTAATGCATAATTGATATTACGTAAAATATACACTCACTACCCGCACTCTTTAGAAGAGTTAGATTAGTTCACACTATTTTTTGTCATGTTGGTTAAGTGTTAGAAACAAATTGAAGTTGCCATTTTATTCTTTTGTTGTGTTGTGTTGAGAAGAATGTCATCTTTGGATTAAATTAGACTAGTACTTGTTTTCACGTGTTCAATAATTTAACTTGATCGTCTATTACAACGTATCACGTGCACTGGTATGCTTGCTCTTGTATAGAATAAAAAGTACACCCTCCGTCCACAATAAATAATTCACGTTGCCTTATACAGTCGTCCACAATATATAATCCAATTTCCTAAAATAGAAAAAATTCTAATAATTATTTTCATATTTTATTTTAATTCAGTTACTTTTTACACATCATATCATACTAATACACTTGTTTTTACGGATCATATCATACAAATACTTTTACTTTTACACATCATATCACACTAATACACTTACTTTTTGTCTTTTACACATCATATCATACTACTTACATTTATACATCGTATCACACTAATACACTTACTTTTATATATCATATCACACTAATACACATCACATTTACTTTCTTAATAACCGTGCACAACAATTTTTTTTTTTTTTTATCATGGACGGAGGGAGTAGCAATCAAGTTTTTGGCGTTGTTGTCCGGGAAACATTATTGTTAATTGGTTTAATTCTTGATGCATATTTTTCTTCTTTTATTTGTTCTTATTTATTTTGGTGATGATTGATACTTCCCAATCCATGTCCATTAACTAGGGGTAGCGAAAATTGATGGTCATTTTAGAAGTAGCAATTTATGCCCCTCAATTACTAATATTTATTAATATATATCCAATGTCACCTAAATTTTTTTAAATATCACCGTGCTCTGTGACAGTCACCATTAATTTTTAGTAAATTAAAGAACGAGTGATATATATATCAAATTATTTTATTCAAAATCGTCATTCCACTATATTTTATTCATTTTGTCATTTTCGTTCGTCCCACTATATGTTTCCCATTTACTTTTTTGGAAATTTATTATTCACTTTATTATTATTTTTTTTATTACTTTTTACATTTTTCATATTACTTTTTCACTTTTTCCATCACATCATTTATATTTTTTCACTTTTCCATCACATCACTTATATTTTTTTATTTTTATCTTAATTTGTGTGCTTAAAAGCAACTTATAACGGGATGGAGGGAGTATATCTAATTGCTCATTTCGTATCCTACAAATTCATAAATTTAAGTTTAAACAATTCAGTATCAAATTTTGATCATCGATAAATTGATGCAAATGAATTGTTTAAATTTGAAATTACAAAATTGTAATATATATATATATATTTATGTATATAAAGATGAATTGGAAGCCCCAAATTTAATGTACGGGTGCATATACGGGGTGCGAGTGTGGTACGATATGGGTGCGGGAATATGTTTTTTTTTTTTTCAAAATTGTAGAATACAATTCGACAAGCATACGTCTATTTATATTTATTTTATTATATATTATAATTTATTAAAAATTGAAAATATAAAAAAATTCATCAAATATGCAACAAAATAAAAAAAAATTAAATACTATCAACTTACATAAGTCATAATAAAAAGGTTAATCTAAAGAAGTACCACATTGTCGAATTAAGTTACATTAAATTATAAGTTCAATAAAAATAAATATTTTCTCTGTCCATAAAAATGTGTTATTTTATTTGCATGTAGTTTAATACGATATGTCGTAGAGTTTTATGAGATATTGTTAGATTTATTTATGAATAAAATAATTATTTATGAAAAGTATGTATTAAGTTATATATTTAAATATTAAAATTTTAAAATATTACAAAAATTATTCTAATTTTTAAATTTTCTTTTCTAATATGTATCCAATACGTGTATTTTGGATACGGATACACATATTCATCCTTAGAAAAAATAAAAAAATAAAAAATTTGAATACGCCACATGACGAATCGAATGTAAATCTGACACAAACCGCATCCACACCTATATTCTTCACGTATTCGATACTTATACCTGTAATTTTTTAAGAATCCGTACAATAGAACAAGAAATTGTTATGCGAGCAATGACATAGGGTACAATTTACACTGCCCCTAATGTGATGGTTAAAGTTTGCAGTTTTCCATATATTTATTTGGCCATTATGCATCATTTGTAAATATTTGCATGATTAAAATCGTAATGAAACTCACCGCGAAACTTTCTCTCCAAGACTTTCTCTCTCTTGGCGAATGTGCCAACCGGCATAATCATCACACCACCGGCAGGTCTCAAACCGCGAGGGCGGCCGAATCTTTGCTCCACCATTCAGGTGTGAGACTCTTCTACTTCCAGAGGATTTTGAGGCGGCACAAGATCATCTGGTAAGGTGTGCCTAGCCTAAGAATGGTGTACCCTCCAATCCAATCGAATCTATTTAAAGTTCGATTTGGGGATTTTATTTTTCACTACAACAATTCAAACCATCCGGATCTTTCTGATATTACTAGCAATTTCCAAACAAGGCCTCCCACACAAAATAACCGCAGTGAAGAAATGGCGGAGAATCTGGCAAATCTTTGGAGCAACTTGACCCTTTCAGAAACTGAATTAGGCGAAATCGCCATCGACGAAGAGGAGTTATCAGTGATGAAACCGATGTTGGTGGTTCGTTTTTTGGAAGGAAATAACTGGGAAACACGGATCTAAGCATCACCCTCAAGAAAATCTGGCAAGCGAACAACAAATTGAAGGTTGTGGCTATCAGGGAGGTTCTGTTCGCAATTGAATTTTCGGAAGAGGCGGACCTAAAGAAGGTGCTTGACAAACAACCGTGGAATTTGGGAGGGGCACTAATTGTCATGGATAAATTTGATTGGGGTGTACGAGCGATGGAAATATCCCTCAATACCATGCACTTCTGGGTGTAAATTCACAACTTGCAAATGGTGGCGATGACAAGAGTTGTGGCTGCGAAGATAGCAGCACCCTTGGGGGAGATACTGAAAATCGACGCAGCGGCAGGGGAATCAGCGATTGGCAAATGCTTGAGAGTCAGGGTAAAGCTTGATGTCACAAAACCTTTGAATAGGGGTACTGCGATCGTGGTCAAAGGCCTGCGGCACCTAGTGTACTTCTGATATGAGAGACTGGCTGATTTCTGCTACGGATGCAGAAAACTCGATCATGTCCAGAAAGATTGCCCAACTAACTTGCTGTCGAGAACAGGGGAAGCACACATACTATTCGCACCATGGCTACGTACGGAAGGACAGAAGGGAATTGACAAAACATATTTTGAAGATTTTAAAAGCATCATGGAAGGAAAAATAAGTGCAGCAAATGAAGCAACAAGTAGCGAAAGGAACCTAAATGCGACAGGGGTAGTAAGGAATCAGACGGAAGCGCTTCCAATCATTGATGTACCTGGAAGTAGTAGACCCACTGCACAAGGGGGGACAGGGACATCGAACACTAGAGAACCCAGAGGAGCGGCAAGGGTGAACAATTTTGAGGATCTCATGGTTGCTAATTCAAGCACTCATGATAAATCGGATGGCATAGGACTATCGGACCTGGCAGTGGGAGGCAAAGCTGATGTGAGACAAAAAGGCATTGTGGTTGAGGAAGATATTAGTGACAAATTATCATCAGAGTTGCATCACATTCATGAGATGTACCGAACGCTACAAGGCACCGAGGCAGGAGGCCTGATGATACAACCACATATGAAGGGTATACAAATACAGGATAATGATAATTCGGGGGTGCAATTCAATATTGGACACAACTCCAGTGGTCCAATTAAGAAGCGAGATTGACAAGACTATGGCAAAGAGGGACGGGCTGCTGAAGAGGGAAGAACAACATTGCAGGAGGGTATAGGTGAGGGCTCAAAAGTGGGTAAAGGGGTGACACAACAAGCGATGGGGGAGCGGAAAAAACAATGTAATGAGCAATCAGATAGCGAGAGTTTTACCAATTGGCCAGCAGGTGGAAGGGCGGAGACTGGGGATGCCCAGTCCCGCCGCAACCCATGAAGATCATTGCCTGGAACGCACGTGGTTTGGGCAACAGGCGTGCGTTTCGTGGTTTGCAGCAGTTAGTCGCTGAAATGTGCCCATCCTTACTTTGTTGCTGAATCGAAAATCTGTGTTAGTAGAGGTAGTAGTTGGAAGTATATGTTGGGTTTTGATAATGTATTAGGGGTGAATGTTGTTGGTAGCTCAGGAGGTCTTCTTTTGTATTGGAAAAATGATATAAAAGTATCCTTGTTGTCTTATTCACATGGCCATATTGATTGCTTTGTTCATACAGATGATATACGTCTGAGGTTTACTGGTTTTTATGGAAACCCGATCATTAGTCGAAGAAAGCATTCCTGGGAATTATTGAGAAAGTTAGCTGCTGGTGTTGATTGCTCTAGTACACCTTGGGTGGTAGGAGGGGACTTTAATGAAATTAGACGATCGCATGAGAAAGTTGGGGGAGGGAACAAGAGCTATCAATAAATGAATCTCTTTAATGATGTGTTGGATGAATTGCAATTAAAAGAGATGTGGGCAGCCGGACCTAAATTCACTTGGACTAATAAAAGATCAGGGAACAATGCTGTTAGAGAGGTTTTGGATCGCTTTGTAGCCAACCTACAATGGTGGGAAAAAGTATCATGTTTTGATGTGAAAAGTTTGGGGTTTTATGGGTCTGATCACAGAGCTATTCAACTACATTTAAAACCCAAAATGGATGAAAGCGAGATTGGAAAAAGAATTGCTTTTCACTTTGAGAATAGTTGGTTGTTGGAGGCAGGGTACAATACAAAACTTTTCCAGGAATGGAATGGCCCAGGGATAGATGAAGATTTACCAACAAAATTGAAGAGATGTGCTAAAGGATTAAAACAATGGGTCAATAGTACCATTGGATATTCCACTGGTAAGAAGGCGGAACTAACTGATGAAGTAGAGAAAGAGCTGTAGAAGCAATACCACACCATTGTTTGGCCGAAGGTGGAGGAGATAGAGCACCAAATAGAGAAGATGAATCTACAAGAGGAAATGTATTGGCATCAGAGGGCCCGAATTAACTGGCTTAACGCAGGGGATAAGAACACAACCTACTTTCACAGGCGAGCATCCTGGAGGCGACAGAACAATCGTATCACGAGGCTAAGAGGGGTAAACGGGAACTGGTGCCAAAGCCACGGTGATATTGCTAAAGTTATTGTTGAATACTTTGATGAACTGTATAGATCCTCTACACCTTCACAGGAAAATATTAGGAGATTCACAGACTTAATCACGCCAGTGGTCACAGATGAGATGAACCATATCCTTACTGCACCCTTCACGGAGAAAGAAATTCACAAGGCTGTCTTTGAGTTACTTCCATCCAAAGCACCCGGGCCAGATGGATTCAAAGCAGCCTTCTATCAAAAATCTTGGCCAGTAGTGGGACGAGAGTCGTGAAAGGGATGGTGGAAATCCTCAACAATAAAGGCGAGGTGGGTTCGTGGAATCATATCAGAATTACCTTAATTCCTAAGATAAAAACCCCGGAGGAGATGAAACATCTTAGGCCGATAAGTTTGACAAATGTGAGTTACAGAATCCTAGCAAAGGTAATTTCTAATCGCATGAGAAGAGTTTTGGGTGACATCATCGATCCGAGTCAAAGTACTTTTATCCCAGGTAGAATTATCACTGACAATATCCTCATTGGGTATGAATGCATGCATTGGATTCGACATAGCAAGCGTAAGGAGGGGTATGCTGCTTTAAAGCTAGACATGTCCAAGGTATATGACAGAGTGGAATGGGAATACCTAAGAAGTATTTTGGGGGCTACGAGATTTGCGAGGGAGTGGATAGACTTGATTATGAGATGCGTTCGGACTGTGACATATACAATTAAGATGGAAAACAGAGAGGTTGGACTCATTCGACCTACGAGAGGGTTGAGGCAAGGCGACCCATTATCTCCATTCTTATTCCTAATTTGCACGCATGGGCTTACCACAATGTTGAATAGTGAGATGCGATTAAAAACACTCTCAGGGGTCTGTATTGCAAAGGATAGCCCATCGATTTCACATTTACTATTTGTCGATGATTGCCTTATCTTTCTAAAAGCTAATGGGAAGGAGAGTAGACAGTTGAAGCAATGTCTCCAGAGGTATGAGCATGCTTCGGGATAAATGATTAACTATGATAAATCGGCAATCACTTTCAGCCCGTCCACGACGAACACAGCAAAAAATGAGGTACGCGCAACACTTCAAATTAGAATCAGACATGGTCATGATTTTTATTTGGGACTACGAACAATGTCAATGAGGAACTAGAGATTCCAGTTTTCTTACTTGAGGGACAAGGTAGCAGAAAAATTGGATCGTTGGAAGCATAAAGATTTTTCGCAAGGTGTGAAGGAAGTTCTGATCAAAGCAGTTTTAGGTGCAATACCTGCGCATACCATGGCAGCATTTAGAGTCCCTTTATCTATATGTCACGATATGGAGAGACTGATGGTGAATTTCTGGTGGGGTACAAGCAGTAGCGGAGGACAATGAGCTGGAAAGGCTGGGATGAACTTTGTGTACCAAAAAAGGAGGGAGGATTGGGATTTCGTAAATTAAGCGCTTTTAATAAGGCTATGCTAGCAAAAAACTATGGCGGATGATAAGCCAACCTCAATCCCTGTTGACACGAATTTTCAAAGGAAGGTACTTCAAAAGCACGGATCTAATGGAAGCAGAGTTGGGTAGTAACCCATCTTATATATGGAGATCCCTATTGTGAAGCAAAGAGCTGTTGGAAAAGGGATTAAGATGGAGAATTGGTGATGGAAAAGCCATTCAAATTTTTAAGGAACCGTGGGTCCTTAGACTTGTAGAGGGTAGAATTAGATCGAGAATTGCCAGTGGCTCAGTGGTGCATCGTTTTATCAAAAATGGAGGAGAATGGAATAGAGTTGATTGAACAAGCTTTTCTGCCCTTCGAGAAGGAAGCGATTCTAAGAACACCATTGTTAGGAAGGGAACGAGGAGATGGTAGGTTCTGGTACCCTGATAATAGAGGTGTGTACACGGTTAAAACAGGATACAAAGTAGTGTTGGTGTGCGGGACTCACTCGGAGGGGCACGAGTCGTCCGAAGGAAAGGAAAAGAAGCAGAAGTGGTGGAACAAGATTTGGGGACTGAACATCCCGCCTAAGGTACGGATTTTCTTATGGAGAATGTAGTTTGGTACGTTACCTTGTGAAGGAAATCTATGGAACCATCACGTACCAACAACACCAGAGTGTTTCCTCTGTGGTGATAGAGACGCGAATACGACGCATGTCATCTTTTTTTGCCCGTATGCCAAGATGGTGTGGAAAGAGGTTAAAATGTGGGGGGACATTAAAAAGCTTAAACGGGGCAATACCAAGGACGTACTGGAAGCAATTGTTTACATGCAAAAGGATTTATCCAATGAAGAGATCGTAATAATTGCATGGGGAATCTGGAAAGAAAGGTGTAAAAGGAAATGAGGGTGCGTGGTGCGTGAGATTAAAAAGATTTAGAGAAGTGTTATTAAAAATGTTGAAAACATAAAAGACAACACTACACAGCGGAAGACTTAAACGCACACTTTTTGCAAAGGGATATCAAAATTTTCATAGGCTATACAAAATGAATAGACTATGCTGCTTCACTAGCAGGAAAACTTCACTAAAACTTGTAGTGATACAAATACAAGGTTTACACAAGAAACCGAAATTCAAGGCCGCGCAAGACCTACACAAGATCGCACAAGGATCTAAACAAGACCTATAAGAATAGACCTAAACAAAACCTAACACATCTACGTTCAACCGAATGGATTGTTAGATTTAAACAGTGAATGTTGTGAACAATGCCGAGATAAATGTTCCCAACATTCTGATGAACCGTCTATAACCTAGAATCTAGTGAATGACACATGATCCGTTCAACTCTAAATTATATCTTTCGGTCATACAAAAAATAATGAAATGGTGCTCTATTTATAGACGTGATAATTGAGCTCTCCACTCCACAATGAAGCCAAGTAGTGGGCTTCAAAATAACCACCCATGATTGATAACTTCCAAGTTAGTGGATACTCCTCTACTCAAGCTATGGAACCGCCTGACGTTTCTGGAACCTTCTGGGACCTTCACGTCTTCAACTACCATGCCTAGACAAATAACATAACATGGAAAAATCATTAGGAAAGTTAGTAGAAAGGGCGAATTCTGATGTTGTCTAAAATGATGGCAGTACATTGCATAACATTTTTCGTCAACATCAACAATCTCCCCCAATTTGGCCTTTCTACTACAACACACTGATGTTGATCTCAATCAAATAAATTTGATTAGAGTAGATCAGAGTTATGTAGACGAAATGATAAAATTTTCATCAAATGAAGTGATGAAAAATTTTATTCGAACCAAATAAAATAAAGCAAGTAAAAAGATAGTTTCGTGGACATAAAGCACAACATAAGGTGCTAATGGACCAAAAGGTTAACTATCAACCAAAACAAGTTTTCTGGACATAAAGCACAACATAAGGTGCTTATAGACCAAAAGGATAACTATAAACCAAAACAAGTTAGAGCATAAAATAAATGATTAAGAGAGAAGGTTCATAAAGCATACAAACAATGCTTTAGACCTAGCAAAAAAAAAAACAGGAATCAGAATAGCCTAAGAAAAGAGCTGTTTTTAGGCTATCAACTATTACAAAATAAAAACAGAGTCTTAAGTAAAAACAGAGTCTTTAAAATAAATGAAGTAAAGGAAAGGAAGGACAGAACATCAAAAGCTCCCCCATACTTCGAACAACATCACCAACCAAGCTTAACTCTGGACATCAGCATCTGGATTCAGAACATCATTAGCAACCACCTTATCAATAGTCTGCCTTAGAATGTTGGCATCATTTTGAACAGCATTTTCAGCAACAGTTGCATTTCCTGGTTCTTCTGGATCAACATCAACTTCCATGAACTACACTCCCCCAGCATTTGTATCAACATCAGGAGCTACTCCCCCTGTTGGAGTGGAAAGGAGTCTCTCCCAAAATGTTTTTCTTATCTTCAAATTCTCCACATTTGCTAAAAAATTATTAATAGTAGTCTGCAAAGAAGAGATTTGATCAAGAATATAAGAGGGAGTTAGTGATATTGAAAGGATGGATCCTCTAGGAGACATGTTGGCATTAATGTTGCCAACATCTTCAGCAGCATGTGAGGCAGAGGGTTGGTTTTGATCAGTGTTGGCTGGATTTGCACCGGGCAAAGGAACATCAATAACCCTTGGTCCACAGAGTAAGGTGTGAGCAACTCTGAAGCTTGCTTGAAAGCTGCTGATTGTTTCATCTGCTGGCCTAACAAAATCCTTATCCTCTAGCAATAAGGAGATCAAACATGGATAGGGAAGCAACCCTTTCCCAGAGATAGGACCAGTATAACGCATATTCCTGAATATTGTCTGCCCCGGATCAAACTGTTTAATGTGAATTTTGTACAAAAGGACGGCCTGCTCCTTTGTCAAAATTGTAGTATTTGTTGAAGGCAGCCAATTGCAAACAACCAATTTATGCAGTATAGAGAACAAACTTGTCAACTTTGAAGCACTAAGTCTATTCACCCAAGTAGAAACTAAACCACCAGTCAGCACAGAAATCACACCATCCATATCCTCAATCACAGGTTCAACACAATTTTCAGATTTCAGAACACTATTAATTACCCTTGAATTCATCATAATTTTCACATTTCTAAACCAAGTAGTTCCATAGAATTTAGAGTTTTCCCTTCCAGTATGTGCATGCAAATTAGCATAAAACTCATAAACCCATTCAACAAAGTATGGTTTAGCACAAGTCACAGAGTATAACAGCATTCTTTCCTCCAAATATCTTACATTCCCAAGTTTTTCAAAATCAGAAACCTTGATCAATTTTTCAGTAATCAATAGCCTAGACCTAATTTCTTTAAACCTCTTGCTATCAACAGCATGATAATCCAAATCCTCATCAGACACAGCATCATCATCATTATTACCAGAATTAGAATGTACCTGACCTTTCTCAGCTTGATAAGATGGATCTGAGTGTTGTTCAAAATGTTGCTCATCATCTTCTGATTGTTCAGGTTCTGATGTTGCCATCGGAGAGGCAACATCTTCAGCAGCATTCACGGGAACATCATGCAGGACAGCCTTTTCTTTCTCTTTCTCTTTACTTGATGATTTTCTCTGAGCAATGTACTGATTCAATGGAATGTTCATGCTGGAGTCAATTTCCTCCAAGTTTCCTTGTTTCCAGTTGGAGCAGGGGAGGCATCTTTCTCCTCATTCTCGCCAAATACCTTGATAGGATTAGAAGCAATCCCATCTTCCAGTACATTTCTCCTCTTTTCAGAATAGTTCACCTTCTTTCCCATTGTTCTGTAGGAAATCCTCAGTTTACCACCAAGAGCTGCATTCTTTCCACGCCCACGACTATGAACTTTTTGGAGCCGCTCTCCCAGGTGCAGAGATTCGCTGGAGCGTTTAGAGTCGCCGGAACCATTTTCCGAGTCAATTTCAACCTCTGATGCTCGTTCATTGACATAGTCTTCTGGATGGGCCATTCTTCTCACCGGTTCTAAGTCAATCACACTCTCCCCCACAACGATTACAGGGGTAGTCGTTTGAAGGCAAAGCTGATTGTAGGCAGCTACCATATCGTCCATCGTCGAGTCCGCTGGAAGTTTAATTTCAATCGGACATGTTTCTAGCTCTTGTGGTGTAGGTTTGGGAATTTCAGGAACAGAAGACATTATGGAAGAGGAAGGAGCCATTTCGGCTTGTATTGAGAGAGGATTTGTGAAGGTAAAAATTTGAGGGGCAGCAGGAATTGGAACTTCCATCGTGTCGATGGTAATCGATGGTGATGTTGGTGCCGATGCCTGGGCATTTTCAGTGATATTCTGGGTTTTTGGTGAGGTTGCCATTGCTGCAAGGTTTTTCAGAGAGGGTTTTCTGGGGTTTGTGAATTGAGTTCGTTTGAAAGGAAAGTGAAAAAGCAGAGAAGTCCGACGCCGTCTAATCAAATCAGAGAAGAAAGAGAAATAAAATATTAAAATAATCAACAAAACAAAATACAAACTTAAATGAAAGGTAGGAGATGAAATGATACTACACAAGTGAACAAATAATACCTTTTCCAATCTTATGCAAATACGTAAATTAACTTAGGCAAAATTTGATATAAGGCAAAAATGATATGTAAAATGAGATCTAATTTATAGAGATGTGAACTGGAAGTTAATTTTCGAATTTTACAGCTTGAAGAGCACTACCCATAATTGTGATGTGGTGGTGTAAAACACCACCCATCATTTTCGAATAATAAGGAAGTGGGTTAATTTGGAAATAAAATTAAATAACTACCCATTACTGCACATAATTAATTAAATAAATTCTGAGAATTAATTCACATAATTAAGACTTAATAAAAATAAATTTCAGAAAATAAATAACTATCTTAGACTTAGTCAAATTTTCGTGCCCTAGCAGATGTTGTCAAATATGTCGGCACACACACATCTCAACACGGATTTTACATGAATTTACTTCATTAGTGTTGCCCCAATTTTTTTTTTAAAACACTATTTTAGTTCATATTGATCCATCTTTTCAAAAGAGAGCATCGTAGTAGCGAACTCCGTGTCCCATAGTTACTCAATGGATTATGAACAAATTGATGCAGTTTTCATCACCTTTTTAAAAGAGATCATTGTAGTCGCGAGCTCCGTGTCCCATAGTTACTCAGTGATTTAGCATCTTTTAGTGTATATTTTTTAATGGCATTTAAGAGATGTGTGTCCAGGACTTTCAAATGTTCCAACATGTAAGTACGAAAATAATAAAACATCTAATCAAGTTATAAAGTAACTGAAATATAAAAAATACTTAGTCAAAATTATGAGAACTAATAAATGTTGTCACAAATGCTGTCACCATTTGCTACAACACTCGTCATAAATTTAATCAATAGTGCATAGACCAAGAGATTTTTTAAGAGAAGAAAATCTTTGGTCATCAAGGGCTTTTGTAAAAATGTCCGCAAGTTGTTTTTCAGTAGAAATATATTCTAACTTCACAACATCTTTCTCTACAAGATCTCGAATAAAATGATGTCTTATACTAATATGCTTAGTTAATGAATGTTGCACTGGATTTTTTGAGATATTAATTGCACTAGTGTTATCACACATAACATTAAGCATTTCAGAATTTAAACCATAATCATCAAACATTTTTCTTAACCAAAGTAATTGAGTACAACAACTCCCTGTTGCAATATATTCTGACTCGGTCGTGGATAGAGAAACACAATTTTGCTTCTTGCTATGCCAAGAGATTAAGTTGTTTCCCATGAAGAAACAACCTCCACTCGTGCTCTTTCTATCATCACTATCACCTGCCCAATCAGCATCACTATAACCTAGCAAGGAATTGTTAGTATCTTTGCTATACCAAATACCAAGATCACATGTGCCAGCAACATATTTGATAATCATTTTGACGGCATTTAAATGTGACTCTTTTGGATCAGCTTGGTATCTTGCACATAAACATACACTAAACATAATGTCTGGTCTACTAGCAGTTAGGTATAAAAGACTTTCTATCATTGATCTATATAATGTTGGGTCAACATTTTTGCCAGCATTATCTTTAGACAATTTTTTAGATGATCCAATAGGAGTTTTCATGTGTTTAGCACTTTCTAAACCAAATCTTTTAACCAAATTCTTTGCATATTTACTTTGTGAAAAGAAAATTCCATCTTTAAGTTGTTTGATTTGAAGACCTAGAAAGTAATTCAAATCACCAACCATGGACATTTCAAATGTTGATGTCATTTTATGCACAAAGTCTTTCAACATATAATCACATGTAGAACCAAAAACAATGTCGTCAACATATATTTGTGCAATCAAAATTTTAGAATTAACATGCTTGATGAATAAAGTTCTATCAGCTTCTCCTCTTACAAAACCAATTTGAATAAGAAAATCAGTTAACCTACCATACCAAGCTCTAGGAGCTTGTTTAAGACCATATAAAGCCTTTTGCAATTTAAAAACATGGTTAGGAAAATCTGGATTTTCAAATCCTTTAGGTTGCTCAACATAAGCTTCTTCATTTAAAATGTCATTTAAGAAAGCAGCTTTAACATCCATTTGATGTAATTTAATATTAATGAAACATGCAATTGCAAGTAATAGTCTTATAGACTCAATTCTAGCTACGGGTGCAAATGTTTCATCAAAATCAATTCCCTCAACTTGAGTATAACCTTGAGCAACTAATCTAGCCTTATTCCTAACAATATTGCCAGATTCATCAGTTTTATTCTTGTATACCCATTTAGTTCCAATCACATTAACATTTTCGGGTCTAGGAACTAAAGTCCATACTTCATTACGCTCAAATTGATTTAATTCCTCATGCATGACATTTATCCAATTCTCATCTTTTAATGCTTCAACAACATTTTTAGGGTCAACTAAAGAATGGTAACATTCATGGTTCACAAGATTGCATTTAGAAGACATGCATACGGATCTTACCACATTACTTACACTCATCTTCCCTCTTGTTTGAATTCCAGAGTATTGTTCTCCAATGATTTGATTTGATGGATGATTTTTCAGTATGCGTGAAGCCGGAGTTTTATCAGAAATATTTGGATACTCTATAGGTTCTGACTTTTTAGTTGATGTTGTCTCAAGTGTTGGCGCATTCTGAGCAACATTTCTATTTTGGTCAGAATCTATAGGTTTTGAAATTTCAATCAAATCAGTAACATCCTCTTCAAAATTTGTTCCTGCAAGACTAGAATCATCATCAAATACAACATTAACAGATTCTTGCACAGTGTCAGTTCTCAAATTATAGATTCTATAAGCTTTACTATTTCTAGAATATCCTAAGAAGAACCCTTTATCACTTTTTGAATCAAACTTATGCAATTGATCCCTATCATTCAAAATGTAGCAAACGCAACCATAAACATGAAAATACTTCACATTTGGTTTCTTATTGTTAAGGATCTCATATGGAGTTATTTTGGAATTAGTTCTAAGATAGACTCTATTAGTAATATGACAAGAAGTATTTAAAGCTTCAGCCCAAAACCTTTTAGATAAATGTTTTGATAAAAGCAAAACCCTAGCCATTTCTTGCAAAGTCCTATTCTTTCTCTCCGCAATTCCATTTTGTTGTGGGGTTTTTGGTGAAGAAAACTCTTTGTTGGTCCCAAAGGCAGGTTTTTGGGAAGAATACACTTGAACAAGTCTAGAAGGGGGGGTTGAATAGACTTGTAAGGATTCAAAAACCTTTTTCAACTTTACTGGTTTATTCAGAAAATCAGCAGACTACTTGAGGTAGTCTGAATTTTGAAAATAGTGTGTTGTGTATAGTGCGGAAACATTTTTAATGAAAATCAGTTTTTAGGTGATGTGCACAAATAAGAACAGAAAGAAATACGAAGAGACACAGGGGGTTTATAGTGGTTCGGAACAACTGTCCTACATCCACTCTCCTCAATCCAATTTGGACTTGAGGGGCTCTTCACTAACTCACTTACTCACTTACTTACACAGTTTGAGAGTACTACTCTCTTACAACTTGTCAATGCTATAATCGCAATTGACTTCTCACAGCTTCTACAAAGCTTTTACAAATGATAAGTATGAATGGTGTTTTTTAGCGTAAGTGATAAATTTGACAGAGTATCGGCTAGCTTAATGTGCGTGTAAAAAACCCGATAAAGAATTATCACTATTACTCTAATTTATAGGGTCAAATAACTAGCCGTTGGAAAAGACTAGAAATCTGAGATCCTATAATCTCGTATTCAATCAATCAATGTGATTGATTGAATTTCCTTCTTGATTCCCGTCAATCTTCGCGATCTTCAATCAATCAAGTTTGTCCCCTTGATTGATTGATCTTCTATTCTGGGAATCTTCCTTTTATGTCGCAAGTTAACCCTTAAAATTGATTCCGAAGAATCTGGGCCGAGCACAAAACCTTAGCTGATCTGTCTCCTCAGCTGGTGTATCAGTCTGCTGATACTTGGACCTCAGCTGATGTGCAAGTCTGCTGGTGTGCACCTCAGCTGGTCTTCTTGACTTCGTCTGGATATGTCTTTTATCAATGGTCCTTGTCTTGTCTGCGATGTGCTCTCAGCTGATCAGCTAATCTTCTGATATCAGCTGATGTTAACTTCTCTGATGATCTGCTCTCGATGCTCCAGTGTCAGCTGCTTAAATCTTCTGTCTTCTGAAATTGGCTAAGTCCACAAGGTCTCAGCTGGTCTTCTCTTCTATGGTAGCTTCGGATCTTCTAGGCAGCAAGGTAGATTCCCCCTCACTTGAACCTATCTAATCCTAACTACTCATCAGCTGACTAACATGTTCAGCTGGTCCTATTACAAGCTGATTGGTTTATTATATCATCAAAACATCTAACACAGAAATCCTAACACTCTTGTATGATACCTTTATTTTCACAAAATTCAGTAAACGAAACATTTTCAAATTCCCTACCATGATCAGACCTAATTCTCTTTACTTTAGTATTGAAAACAGTCTTGAATCTTTTATAAAGAATTTTAAAAGCATTAAAAGTTTCTGATTTGTCTTTTAAAAATTCTACCCAAGTGTATCTAGAGTAATCATCAACAATAACAAAAGAATACTTTTTCCCACCAATACTCTCAGTTTCCATAGGACCCATCAAGTCCATATATAAAAGTTTAAAACAATGTGTTGTCGAACAGTGTGCCAACATTTTATGTGACACTTTGATTTGCTTACCCTTTTGACATGCTTCACAAACCTTGGTTTTGTCTAACTTTAAAGAAGGGAGACCTTTAACAGCATCAAGTCTAATCAAATCATGAATGCATCTATAATTAGCATGACCAAGTTTTTGATGCCAAAGAGTATTTTCATCTAATTTCACACTATTGCACGTTTCATTCGATTCAATTAAATAACAATTGTCTACAGACATATTACCAATCATAAGACACTCATCATCATTATTGAGCACATAGCATGAATTTTTATCAAATTTAACATGCAAATCATCATCACATAATTGACTTATACTAATCAAATTAGCACGTAAACCATCAACATGCAACACATTGGTTAACTTTGGAAAACCATGAACATTCAATGTACCTTTACCAATTATTTTTCCTTTTGAACCACCTCCATAAGTAACATTTCCACCATCATGCATTTTATAATTTGTAAGAAATTTAATATCACCAGTCATATATCTAGAACATCCACTATCAAAATACCATAGACCAGGAATGCATGCTTTTAAGGAGGTATAAACAACATTACATTTCATATCAAACTCACTGACCTTTTCATGATCATGTTGTTCAATATGTTGTATTTTACCAGGCAACATATTACAAGACATTTTAGATTCTTTATATTTAAAGCAGTAAGGACGAATATGACCTTTTTTATGACAAAAATGACATACATATTTTCTAGAATGAGATGTAACAGATTTACTATCTCTTGCTTTAATAAATTTTATAGGCATATCATTTTGTATGATTTTTGTAGAGTTAGAATCATACCCAATACCTTTTTTACCTACATTCGAAGATATCAATGCATCTTGTAATTTTTCTGCACCTTTGGTAAACTTTTTGAAGCTTAAGGTTGTGCCTTCTAGTTGTTTTTTCAACTGACATATTTCAAGATCTTTTCTAGTAAGCAATACTTCCAATTTAGCTACTGAATGCTTTAAGTCATCATTCTCTTTGATGATTTGTTGAATATCAACCTGTTCTTCACCTGAAATATTCATCTCTGAAAAAGAACTCATTAGACAACTTTCATCTGGACTGATTTTGTTTGATGTTGTTACAAATGTTGCCACATTTGTTTCAATATCAGATTCAAAATCGTCCAGTAAATCATCATTAGTATCATCAAAAAGAATTCTAGCAGAGAAAGCAAATTCATCATTTTTATCAATATCAGGTTCATTATCAGAATCATCACTCAAGGTAGCATTAAAATTCAATTTCTTTCTAAGCAAGGTGTTAGCACATTCATTAGCATAATGACCATATCCAGTACATGCATCACACCTAACATTCTTTCTATACTCGAGATCGAATTTAGGTTTATTACTCCTATTAAATTGTTTTGATCTATCAAAACTTTCTTTCTTTTCAAACATTTTAGGAGTAGAAGTACCTTGATTCCTATTCTGAACATTTGCTTTTAACCTATTAGCTCTATTTTTCAAAAATGAATTAAACTGCTTGGTTAATAAAGAAATATTGTCGGAAGTGTCGGAACATATTTCAGAACATTCATCGTCCTAATCAACTTCAGTAACAAAAGAAATGTTTTTAGAACTAGAAGCATCATTTTTCAAAGCAACAACTTTTTTAACTTCATCTCTTTCCTCAAAATTCATCTCATAAGTTTTTAAAATACTAATCAATTCATTAAGACTTATAAGATCAGTGTTTTTGGCTTCTTCAATAGCACAAATTTTTGCATCAAAACCTTTTGGTACGGTTCTTAAAACCTTATGGACTAATCTTGTATTAGAGATAGGTTCACCCAATGAATGTGATTCATTAGAAATCTCAGTGATCCTTTCACTATACGAAGATATATCTTCATCATCTTTCATTTTAAGATTTTCAAATTTTGTACCTAACATTCTAAGCTTAGTTCTACGAACACTCTCAGAACCTTCGCAATGTTCTTGCAAACGATCCCAAGCATCTTTTGCTGACACACAATTCGAAATGATCTTAAACATAGATACATCGGTTGATGTAAATATTGCATTAAGGGCTTTCGAATTGTAGTTAGCAACCGTTACCTCATCATTTAACCATTCGATTTCTCGTTTGGCACGCGCTTCATGATCATCATCGGCTGGATGTAGAGGCTGAGTCCAACCATAAAGTACACTCCTCCATGCTCTTTCATCAAGAGACTTGATATACATCCTCATCTTTGGTTTCCAATATGAATAATTGGAGCCATCTAAGATAGGAGGTTTTAGTGCGGATATTCCATTGCAAAAATACACAAACATAGGATCTTAAACTAAATGTGTCTAGTTTGTGGCTCTGATACCACTTGAGGGTGCGTGGTGCGTGAGATTAAAAAGATTTAGAGAAGTGTTATTAAAAATGTTGAAAACATAAAAGACAACACTACACAGCGGAAGACTTAAACGCACACTTTTTGCAAAGGGATATCAAAATTTTCATAGGCTATACAAAATGTATAGACTATGCTGCTTCACTAGCAGGAAAACTTCACTAAAACTTGTAGTGATACAAATACAAGGTTTACACAAGAAACCGAAATTCAAGGCCGCGCAAGACCTACACAAGATCGCACAAGGATCTAAACAAGACCTATAAGAATAGACCTAACCAAAACCTAACACGTCTACGTTCAGCTGAACGGATTGTTAGATTTAAACAGTGAATGTTGTGAACAATGCAGAGACAAATGTTCCCAACATTCTGATGAACTGT
The DNA here is from genome assembly GCA_026898435.1 of Prunella vulgaris. Lineage (NCBI taxonomy): Eukaryota > Viridiplantae > Streptophyta > Magnoliopsida > Lamiales > Lamiaceae > Prunella > Prunella vulgaris. The sequence continues at coordinate 417,163 of JAPKLY010000085.1, read as the reverse complement.
CTATAACCTAGAATCTAGTGAATGACACATGATCCGTTCAACTCTAAATTATATCTTTCGGTCATACAAAAAATAATGAAATGGTGCTCTATTTATAGACGTGATAATTGAGCTCTCCACTCCACAATGAAGCCAAGTAGTGGGCTTCAAAATAATCACCCATGATTGATAACTTCCAAGTTAGTGGATACTCCTCTACTCAAGCTATGGAACCGCCTGACGTTTCTGGAACCTTCTGGGACCTTCACGTCTTCAACTACCATGCCTAGACAAATAACATAACATGGAAAAATCATTAGGAAAGTTAGTAGAAAGGGCGAATTCTGATGTTGTCTAAAATGATGGCAGTACATTGCATAACATTTTTCGTCAACATCAACAGGAAACATGATGACAATGGAAAGACAGCCGACAAGGGAAGACAACATACATTCCGAATCGGATGGGCCTTATCATTTTTGCAGGAATATCAAAAAATTTCGGGTAGACTACAAATCGAGTATGCAGACCAAAAGGGGCAACCTCCACCACAAGAATGGGATTCCCACGATGCAAAAATAAAAATTTTGGTGGATGCAGCCTATAGGGAGGATAATCGGGAAGCGGCGGTCGGATATGTTATAGTTGATAGAAATATGGTGCTTCGTGGGGCAGGGGGACAATGAATCCCATTTTCTGGATCGGTTCTAGGAGCGGAACTTATGGCTATTCGACTAGGTATAGAAAAGAGAGGGGCCTTGGTGAACAATTCGATGATTATTCTCTCTGATTCACTCCAAGCAGTACAACTCATTAATGGTATTGAGAAAGTATTCACACCGAAGGGGTTCATTGTGGAGGATATCAACACGATAAGAGTGGAGAAGGATGGGATGCAGATTGGGTATAACCCAAGGACCAAGAACAATATGGCTCACGAAATGGCGAAGATGGCAGTTCACTCTCCGACTCCTCCAGACTGGATCGGAGTAGAGATTCCTCAGTGGATTAGGAATATCCCTCATAGTGCATAATTTTTCATTCTTAATAGATAGGAAAATTCTGATGTGGTTTCAAAAAAAAAAATCGTAATGAAACAAAATACTAATAAAATTACAGAAGCATAACGTGGCGGAAGAAGAGCCACTTGTTAACATCCAAATGAGTCCCCTCATTCTCACACTATCAAAAAAGTGGACTCTCTACCCTCCTCCAATTACACACACATTTCAATTCATAGACGACGAACGATATAAACAACGCAAATATCTAACCCATTATCCTTAATCAATCCCCACCCTCCCTTCCCACCCATCCTACGGCCCTCATCTCCTCAAAATCTCCTAACCATATCCATCATAAATCATAAAACCTTCCAATCTCTTCACTCTCCACCACTAACTCCAGATCCCCTCCACCATGGCTTCCATCGCCCTCAAGACCTTCGTCGGCCTCCGCCAGTCCTCGCCGGAAAACAATGCCGTACTTCTTTCCAAGCCCGCCTCATCCGCCTCCTTACTCCACCGCAGAATGCGCATATCCGCCTCCAAATCCAGCCCGAGAGTCACCGGCCGCAACCTCAGGGTCGCCGTGGTGGGAGGTGGCCCTGCTGGCGGCGCTGCCGCGGAGACACTAGCCAAGGGCGGCATCGAGACGTTCCTAATTGAAAGAAAGATGGACAACTGCAAACCCTGTGGCGGTGCAATCCCTCTCTGCATGGTCGGAGAATTCGACCTCCCGCTCGATATCATCGATCGGAGAGTGACGAAGATGAAAATGATTTCGCCATCGAATGTCGCCGTCGACATCGGGCGGACCCTTAAGCCGCACGAGTACATCGGAATGGTCCGTCGTGAAGTGCTCGACGCCTACCTCCGCGACCGCGCCGCCACCGCCGGTGCCGCCGTCATCAACGGTCTCTTCCTGAAGATGGACCTCCCGGTAGCAAAGAACGCGCCGTATGTCCTCCATTACACCGACTATAATGCCAAAACGGGCGGCTCCGGCGAGAGAAAGACGCTTGAGGTCGACGCCATTGTCGGCGCCGACGGGGCCAATTCCCGAGTCGCCAAAGGAATCGGCGCCGGCGACTACGAGTACGCCATCGCCTTCCAAGAGCGCATCAAAATTCCCGACAACAAAATGAAATACTATGAGGACCTCGCCGAGATGTACGTCGGCGACGACGTCTCGCCGGACTTCTACGGCTGGGTTTTCCCCAAATGTGACCACGTCGCCGTTGGCACCGGCACCGTCACCCACAAAGGCGACATAAAAAAGCTCCAAACCGCCACGCGCCTACGCGCGCGTGACAAAATTGAGGGGGGGAAAATCATCCGCGTTGAGGCCCACCCCATCCCGGAACACCCGCGGCCGCGGCGTGTACTCGATCGGGTGGCGCTCGTCGGCGACGCCGCCGGGTACGTCACGAAGTGCTCCGGCGAGGGGATCTACTTCGCGGCGAAGAGCGGGCGGATGTGCGCGGAGGCGATCGTGGAGGGATCGGAGAACGGCAAAAGAATGGTGGACGAAAGCGACCTGAGGGTATATCTGGAAAAATGGGACAAAACATATTGGCCGACGTACAAGGTTTTGGACATCCTGCAGAAGGTTTTCTACCGGTCGAATCCGGCGAGGGAGGCGTTCGTGGAGATGTGCGCCGATGAGTATGTGCAGAAGATGACATTCGACAGCTATTTGTACAAACGGGTCGTACCCGGAAACCCGTTGGATGATTTGAAATTGGCTGTGAACACCATTGGGAGCTTGGTGAGGGCTAATGCGCTGAAGAATGAGATGGAAAAGCTGAGTGTATAAACGGGTCGAAGCCGTGGGAACCCGCCGGAGAGGATTTCTGTTGTTGCAGAGTTGTACGATTTCTAGCATTAAAGAGTTGTACGTTGCTACTGTTAATTAATTAGACCTCTCCGAGATATTTCGATTGTAATTGAGTTTTGTAAGATACTGGCTGTGTTATTTAGATTTAAGAAATTCCGTTTCTCATAACTCTGTATTCGCATTTTTTTCCTTGATACAATATTTATGTTATGTATATTTAGTATTCGCTCCGTTTTAAAATTATTTTCACACTTTCTTTATTTGGATATTTCAATTCTTTTTTTATATACCTAAAAAGAAAACTTTTAACACTTATAAAAATTAATAAAGTACACTTTTTTTAATTTTATTATTTAATTTTATACTCATATACTTATTTTTTTTTAATTCGCATGCCCAAAGCTACTGAACGGAGGGAGTATTTAAAAATTATTTTTTAAAATAGTGATATTTATATGAAAAATAGGGTACTTGAAGAAGAAATTTTTTTAATGCTTGGTGGTCAATTCTGAATTACTTTATTAATTAATACTCCTTACATCATCATTTAATTATTTTACAAATTATTAATTTTATGTTTATAAATAGGGATAGACTTTTTTTAACCTCTTTTTTATGTACATTTTTTTTTACAAATTTATAAAATTTCCTTTTTAGCATTTTCTATAAAAACAAGTGACTAAGTATACCCTTAATTTTTATTTTTTATCTTTTATATCTTTTTTCATTTCTTTTTTTTTTCGACTTTATTTTTTACACTAAATTAATATCTTAGTTTTTCAAAAAATATTTTGAAAAGTGCATAATTGGATTGACCTTATTTTATTAATTTTTTGTGACGAAATCCGATCGAAACTACTTTTGCACACAAATCTAAATATTTTAGTAGTTTAAATTTTAAAGTGAGGTAGGTAAGGGTAGGGGTGTAAATGAGTCGAGTCGAGTAGTGCTGAGCTCGAAGCTCGAAACTCGACTCAAACTCGATCGAGCTTGATTTTTTTAGCTCAAGCTCGACTCGGCTCGACTCGATAATTTTATTATTTTAATAAAATAAAATATTAAATATATTTCAGCTCTTTTTTTGTCTAAAATTCAAGCTCGGCTCGACTCGAGCTCGACAACTTTTTTATATATAAAAAATTAATATAAAAATATTATATATTGTGCAAGCTCGATTAGGCCCGCGAGCCTCTCGAGTCGAGTATTTATAAACTCGAACTCGAGAGATACTCGAGTAGCTCGAGCTCGACTCGATTAAGTTCGAGTTGATTTCGATTATTTTACGAGTTAAGCACGAGTAAATTGCGAGTTGATTTGACTCATTTACACCCCCCTAGGTAAGGGCAATCTCAAGAATGATGTGAGTCCAGAACCCAAATGCAGGCAATTCTGCATAAGAACATAAGTCCATATGAGAGGTTGTTCAGTGGATGAACGTAAGATCAATTTATACACCTTAACACATTAAAATAAAGTTAATTTCAAGATAAAAAAAATTCTCCTATTCAATCATGATAGTGAATATAAGAGATTAAACCTCTGAACCACTTTACATTGTTTTTCTCTTTATTGTTTATGTATATGCTCCAATGTGTTTAAAAGAAGATAGAGGAATTATGTAACAAATTCACAAAAATATTTAAATTCCAGGACCATCAGTTTGAATTTATAGAAGAGTGAACAATTCAATAGGAAAAAGTAGCTTTTGGCGTGAATTGATCCCAAGACATTGGACGAGTCAAAGCACTGATATCATGAAAAAATATTATTTCAACTAAAAATTTGAATTTATAGAGAAATATAAAATTGATTAATTTATTTGATTTCAGTAAGGTAAATACACGCTGTGAAATACTCTCTCCATCACATAGCAACTTGCAAGGGAGGAAAAACACGCATATTAAAAAAAATGGAATAAAGTTAAAAAATAGTACTTTGAGGGTTAATTTAATAAAATATTATGTATGAAGTAAAAAAGTTAGTTGGATTGAGTGTAATATGGGTCCAAAAATTGAAAAAGTAATATTATTTTGTGTAAATATGTAAATTTTGTAAGGGTAGAATTTATGAAAGAATTTTCTTTTTTGGATCTACAATTTTTTGTGGGATGTCCCAAAAAGAAAGTGTGCAAGTTTATCTGGAGACGGAGGGAGGGAGTAGTAACTAAGAGAGGCGATCAATTTGTCTCAGGCCTTCAAGATTGCTACCAATTTGTCTTAGGCCTCCGTCCCATAATTGTTTTCACACTTTCCTTTTTCGTCCGTTTCACAATTGTTTTCACACCCTATAAATGGAAACTATTATTTTAACTTTATCCTCACAATTCAACTAATCTCATTATTTTAATAATATAACTTTACACAATATTTTACTTTTCTTAAAAGTTGTGTCATCCCAAAGGTGAAAACACCTCTGGGACGGAGGGAGTACTTCATACCAAATAAGGTCTAATAGGATGAAACTAATGATGCAAAATTATGTTCTTTAATTTTTATTGAATTGCTAGTAAGTGTTCTAGTTAGGATATCATTACAAAGTTTAAGTGTCCTAAAGAATGGTTGGTGAATTTCAACTATATTTTTGTAATACATCGAGTGAAAGTAAATGTGATATAAATGAGACTGTACAATATGAAAAAAATGGTGTCATAGCGCGTGAAATGTGTCAGTTCCATTTATATGATCCACCATAAGAATTTTATGTAAGAAAAAAAATAATCTTTCACTGAATTTATCTTAAATATTTTTATAAATTTCAATATTTTAAAAATTAATAAAATATTATTTTTAAATAGTTTATAAGTTGTTAAGGTATTTGTGTAATATAATTTAAAAATTCTTTGTTGATTAAGTATTATTTTTTTAAATTTAACTTTAAAAAAATTAATATTTTTCTTTTGTTGAGGTATGTATGGGGTAGTGGCGACTGGGTCTAGTGTGGGTTATAGTTTATATATTGTAAAAAAATTATTTTAAAATTTTATAAACTATAAATATGTTATTTTTATCAAATATTTTGAGAAAGTTTATAAAGTTTTAAGTTAGGGTCCGACTATTCATACCCCAAATTTCTCTAAACATACCCCAATTATTAAATATATTTAATTTAAAAAAATTATTTAAATTACTAAACATACCCCCATTTTTTATTAATATTTTTTTTTTCAATTTTGACCTAGTCTTCATCTCTCTCACGTCCTAACTGCTAATTTTTTGGAGTCCAATCATCTTTGAAACTATTCTACAGTTCTACGATCAATTCAATCTCATTTTTTATGCTTTGTTAGTGACATCAAACTAATCTAAATTATATATTTTCCATGACGATACAGAAAAGTTGGATATTATGGAATTTTTGATGGGGGAAATGGTGATTTTCAGACGGAAAAAAATAAAGCTCCGTGAGATCTGAAGAGCGTGGAGAAGAAGACATGGCGTTCGTCTAGTGATTTCTTTTAAAATTTTATTCGGTTCTAACAGATAAAATGACGATGCAAAGTTTTAGTTCTCATCTCTTAAAAATGATGATGCACTGTGGATCATTAACATGAATTAAGAGAGAAGAAGAATATATAAAAAAATTTTTTAATAAAAATGGGTATGTTTAGTAATTTAAATTAATTTCTTATTTTAAATTGAATATATTTAATAATTGAGTATGTTTAGAGGAATTTGGGGTATGAATAGTCGCACCCTTTAAGTTATTGTAAAAAGTTTATAAATTGTAAGTTAAACACCCTCTAAATAGTAATATTATGTTTACTCTAAATAATAATACTACCTCCGTCCACGAAATTTATGCTCACATTTTTGCACGTGGTTTAATGCAATATGTCGGAAGGTATTACGGGATATTGTGAGGTCCGTTTTGAATAAAGAGAATATTTATGAAAAGTATATCATATGTACTATTCATAAATACTTTCTTTACTCAAAATGGACCTCACAATATCTCATAATACCTTCCGACATATTGCATTAAACCACGTGCAAAAATGTGAGCATAAATTTCGTGGACGGAGGGAGTATTAAATTATCACTAAATATCATCACTAAACTCTAATGGGATTTTCTTTAGAGAACTTGCTTACTTTCACTTGCTTTTATAGACCCTCCCACCACAAATTTTCTTTACACTCAAAGAGTATTCTCAGACATCTATTCGTGGCAATGGCAAATTAGCCGGCCAATTCATCTCCAATGTGGTAGGCAAAACCATTGGCAAGTTGCCACAAATAAATTGTGGGTGGAAAATATTAAATTTAAACTAAAAAAGCACATGGTAAGTCTCCTGTGCACCAATTATACCGTGCAACTCAAGTTCATTTTTAAAAAGTTGCACAATTTATTATTGAAGAGTTACACAAATTATTACTGAAAAGTTAAACCATTAAAGATACATTTTTCAGTAATAACATGTTTAACTTTTCAGTAGTATTTTGTGTAACTTTTCAGAAATGAACTTGCATTGCACGGTGTAACTGGTGCATACAAGACTAAGCCTAAAATACAATAAGCATGCTAGTATATTCACTAGAACACATTTCAATATACATATGCATTGTCAGTACAAATAAGGATGAACTATACGAGTTTTGTATTATGTTATATCAAATATGTTATTTTTATAGTATTAAGGTCTCGTTTGGTAGGCTTGTAAAAAAAAAAGCACTAAAACCTTGTTTGATAGGCTTATTAAGAAAATAGATCCAAAAAAAGCTCATTATAAATTTTTATCACTTGCTAAAAAAAAAGCTTCTTCTTTTTTTATGTTTGGTAAGATATATAGATAAAATAATATATTGTTTGTACATTGTAAAACAATTTATGAAATTGTTACAATAGTTTGATAGATAAGATTATTGTTTTAGATTTTATTTTAAACACTCCCAAATCTCTAAACTCCACGATTGCGCCATAGGGTTTTCTTAGAAATTATCCTCCCAGGCGAATTTGGGCGAAGTTATCTTCAATGTCGACAACATTCCTCTTCGAAGATTCAGGTATTATTCTCAACCCTCTCTAATTCCATCGTTGAACCCTCTCTAATTCGACTGTCAAACATGGTTTATTTTGTAAATTTAATTTTTGTGCATTAGTATTTTCGAGGAAAATGGAGAAATCGATGGAGAATGGTGGCAGTAGCAATTTCCATAGAAATAAAAGGGAAAAAACCCCCCAAAAAAATGAATGGTCTGGACTCTAGTTGAAGAAGCCGTCCTCGCAGATTTGATTAAGGAACTCGTGGAGAAAGGTTGGAGGAGCGAAAACGGTTTTAAGTTAGGGTACTTATAGAAGTTGGAGGCAGGAACGCATGAACAATAATCTGGTACGGATATTAAGGCTAATCCTCACATAAACTCTACAATTACTATTTGGAGGAAAGTTTAAACATCTCTTCTTACGATACTTAAGGACAATTCCGGAATATGCTTCAATTCTGCTACTTGAATGATTGATTGTCAAAATGACGCATTAGACCTCATTGTTAATGTACTTTTTTGTGACCATCGAATGTATACTATTCTTTCTCTGCAGTTTTATCAAATTCACTTTTTTTTAATAGTACAAATTATTTAAAATAGTTTTTTTTAATTAAAAATATCTTTTGAATAGGTTCTAATAAAGATGCAAATATTCATAATCATATGCGCAAAAATAAAATACTTATTGAAATTGTCTAAAGAATATTAGAATGAAGCAAAAAAAATTTAAGAGAGAAATATCATAAAAAAATAAGAAAAAATTAAGATAAGAATTTTTTTTTATACCAATCTATAAAATCGGGTCAAGCCCGATTCATCCCCAATTCTTTACGTATCTATAATTTGAGACTATTCTATCTTTAAACTTGGATATTTTGGATTGGTCGAGCGGTTCGAATTTGTTTTGATACCTCTAGTAGAAAATGTGAACACCTCCATTAATTTTTTTTTAAAAAAAAAAATTAAAAAACGCCGGAAAATGCAGGGATGGAACAAAAAAGCCTTTCTTTCACTTTCAAGATTCAAAGACAAATTGGGCCGAATATAAGTTAGCTTTGGGCCCTTTGTTGATATTTTTTTTTTTCTAAATAAATTTTACATGAAAATATTTTATAATATGAATTATTTCTTCTATTCAATAAAAATCTAATTTTATATAAATTTGCACAATATTAAAAAAATATTAATTTTTATGCACATCACATAACTATACATCTATTTTATTTAAAAAATATTTTTTTATAAAAAACGTAAAATTTCAGTGGTGTAAATTTTTTTGGGACAGAGGAAGTATATTCTAATGTTATGGATATTATTAAATATTTAATATTTTGACTAAATAATCGATGTATTTGGTCAATTGATTTATATTTTAAATAAAATATATAAACTTATATATTAAGACTATATTTTTTATACTAAAAAATTAAAAAAATTAATTGTTGTTTGTAATTCTGAATATTAAAATCATATCATTAATTCAATTCATAATACTTCTAATGGATTTTTTTTATATTTGATAATTAGATATATGATATTTTAGAACTTTTTTAAAATAATTTATTACTTCTTTTGCCCAAGATTATTCACACTTTTTTTGGACGTCCCAATGTTACTTTCACACTAAAAAAAAACCTTATATTTATAGAAATTAATAAATTACACTATCTTTTTATGCAACTCTCTCATATATAATTTTATTTTATTAATATGTGTATCATTCTGTTTATAAAATTTGAGTAAGTCTCTTGTGCACCAATTACACCGCACAACTCAAATGTATTTTTAATCAATTACACTATTTATTACTGAAAAGTTACACAAATTATTACTGAAAAATTACACTATTAATGATAGACTTTTCAGTAATAATATGTGTAACTTTTCAGTAATATTTTGTGTAACTTTTTAAAAATAAACATGAGTTGCACAGTATAACCGGTGCATACAAGACTAAGTCATAATGGGATGGACCACGGAAGGAGTATTATTTTTAGTGAAAATACCACAAAATATCCATTTTGAACTTCTAAAAATTTATTTTACACACACCTAATTTAAAAAAAAAATTATACCCACTTCATAATATATGACCTATATACCCTTATAAAATGGGTATAAAAAAGTTAATAACTTTAAATTGGGGTCCACTTTATCCTTATAACCACACTATCCTATAGGTGTTAGGTTTGACTTTGTATTATATATAAATATTAGAGTACAAGTTATTCAATATATAATTGAAATTTATTTATCTATAATTCTATAATTTTATCAATTAATATTTAATTAATTTGTGAAGGTGAATAAGTAGAAGAACCAATATGGAATCAACTAATCATCTTGTTTATTATTCCACCATTCATATGTTGTTTTAATATATTTCAAATATATTATGTTTTTAATTAGTATTTTTGTATAAAAATTTTATTAATTAATCACTGATTCGATACACGGTTGATAAAAATTAAAGTTTATAATTAAATTTTTATTAAGACAATTCGGTAGAGATTTAAATTTTGATCTAATTTTGATGTGGATAATACTCTCGTGTTAATTAAATTTTAATAGATATATTTTCAAACATCACAAATTAAATATTTTTATATACTTTAAAAAACTATAGTATTCATTAATTTGCATTAAAATTTAACTTTTATATTATAATATTCATTAATATGCACTATACATTAAAATAGTCTAAATAAAAAAATTAAAATAATCACATATATATAAATATTATAATTAGTTAATATGATAAAAATATTATAATTAGTCTATTTATTAAAATTATATGTTTTACTACTTCATTGTTATTTATTATTATATACTCTCTCCGTCCCTGGTCTTTCTTCACAAAGACCAGGGCACACATATTAATGAAAGATTGAAGTATGTGAGTATGAAGTTAAATAATAAAATATAAAAAAATATACTTTATTGACTTTTGTGAGTGTAAATTATTTTCATTTTAAGGTGTGAAGAAAGAGTTGGGACGTCCCAAAATGGAAAAACAAGAAGAAAGAGTTGGGACGGAGGGAGTAATATTTAATAATGTTAAATAATACTCCCTCCGTCCCATAATTGTTTTCACACTTTCCTTTTTCGTCCGTCCCACAATTATTTTCACACCCTATAAATGGAAACTATTACTTTAACTTTATCCTCACAATCCAACTAATCTCATTATTTTAATAATATAATTTTACACAACACTCTACTTTTCTTAAAAATTGTGTCATACCAGAGGTGAAAACACCTCCGGGACGGAGGTAGTATAAATATCAAATGGGGTGGAGTGGGGTAGGTAGGGTATGGTGGAATAACTAGATGATGTCATGATGATGTATATGAGTCATATGGGTAAAAATGATTGTTTGAAATTGAAAATGTATAGAAAAAGTTAGTGAAAACACCACAAAATACCCATTTTGAACTTCTAAAAATTTATTTTACCCCGATCTAACTTAAAAACTTTTTTATACCAACTTCATTATATAAGACCTATATACCTTATAGAATGGGTATAAAAAAGTTAATAATTTTAAATTGTGTCTCACTTTATCTTCATAACTACACTATTCTATATGTGTTAGGTTTGATTTGGTATTATAAATATTAGAATACAAATTATTAATATATAATTGAACTTAATTTATTTATAATTTTATCAATTAATATTTAATTAATTTGTGCAGGTGAATAAGTAGAAGAACCAATACCTAATTCTCCATCATTCATATGTTATTTTAATCTATTTTGAATATTTTGTATTTTTTAATTAGTATTTTTGTATAAAAAATTTATAAATTAATCACTGATTCGATACGCGGTTGATAAAAATTAAAGTTTATAATTAAATTTTTATTAAGACAAGTCGGTAGAAATTTAAATTTTGATCTAATTTTGATGTTGATAATGCTCTCGTGTTAATTAAATTTTAATAGATATATTTTCAAACATCACAAATTAAATATTTTTATATACTTTTAAAAACTATAGTATTCATTAATTTACTTTAAAATTTAACTTTTATATTATAATATCCATTAATATGCACTATACATTAAAATAGTCTAAATAAAAAATTCAAATAATCACATATATATGATAAAAATATTATAATTAGTTAATTTATTAAAATTATATGTTTTATAACTTTATTTTATTATTTATTATTATATAATATTTAATAATGTTAAATAATATAAATATCAAATGGGGTGGGGTGGAGTAGAGGTGGGGTAGAGTAGGGTAGGGTAGGGTGGGGTGGAATAACCAGATAATAATGTTTGTGGGTTATATGAGTAAAAAAGATTATTTGAATTTGAAAATGAATAGAAAAAATTATTTATATTTAAAGTGAGTAAAATAAATTTTGTAAAGTTAAAAATGGATATTTTGAATTGTCTCCTAAAAGGTTATTTATATTTAAAATTGGTAAAATAAATTTTTTAAAATTAAAAATGGGTATTTTGAATTGTCTCCCTTATTTTTATATAAAATTTTATCTACAGAAGCAATCGGGCCGTAAAATATAGCTTCACAATGTAAGGTCAGGATCTTTGCTTGCAGAATCTCCCATCACCAAAAGGAGATTCTTATTCCACTTGTTTAAAACATTAAATAAAATAGGAATTTTCTTTTAGAACACTGTCACTGCTGACTATACATACATAATACATTCATGGTGTTGTATCCAGATTCCATCTAACACGCACTCCAGCGTGCCCGTGTGTGAAAACTCCCCCTTTTTTAACCCGATCCTTACATCGCCGCAACCTTATTTTCTGAAGCTGACGTAGCTGGAGGTACTCGCGTTCTTACCGTTTCTTTCTTTTAATTTTTGTTTTCTGATTTTAACTATCGCCTATTTGATGAGATTTTGAGCTTCTCTGATGGCCCTCGTTGTAGCTCTTAGATCTGTTGCATAATGATGCGATTTCTGAATTAATGGTTGAATAAGAAGTAGTGAAGTTAAATTCTGATCGCGATTTACGTTTCTCTTTTTTTTTTCTTCTTTAATCCGCTGTTCATCTTTGAATTTCTGATGCGGTGTACATTTGTTGAATCCATACTTTATATTTGTAAAGTTGTTGATTATGGAGGAATTCATTTGTATCAGTTGGCAAATTTCTGTGAGTTTGCATCCGGTTGAGGAATTTGAATTTTGATTAGAAACTTTGAATGAGTTGATTCAAATTCGCATTAATTACTCGATAAATAGTACTAGTTGAGACTGGTGGATTCCTAAATTCACCCTTCATATCCTTCCATTCAAAGTTCAAACTCTGGATTTGCTATTTTGGGGTCAAATTCATCATCACATCATTCAATTCATGTATGCAACCTAATGTTTTATCTTTGTTTTTCTAGTTTGGTCCAAGATTTCATTGTGCAAACTGCAAAGTTATGTTCAATGAAAAATTATTTATGTTTCAATGTGATGCTTTAGGGTTACACGCATATTTGGTTATTTCACCGGCTTTTTTATCGTATAATATTCCAATTTTTACAGGGTCAGTGACTGTGATCAAATTTCTTGGGTTGGATGATGGCCTTTTAGAATTTTGTTATGTGTTTAACACCAGAAATTTGGAACTGCTGTTGTATTGGTTTATTAGGGCTTGGTATTTTTAACCCTTAAAAATAGTCTGGCTTTTTCTTCGACTTATTTGGTGATACCTCTGCAGTTGCCCACATTATAATACATCTGTTTATAGCAGGAGGTATTAGTCTGTATCAGTTAATTATTTCAGCAGTCCTCTAAACAGTTTCTATTCTTTAAATCTTCAAATATAAGTTGATTATATCGTGTTTAGGTTATACGTGTCTCACAAGTATCCTCTTGCCATACTAAGAAGGCCAAAATCTTATTTCCTTGTAGGTCACACAATGGCAGCAACATCGACAGCCACATTTTCGATTGGATCGACTGCATCTACTGGCCCCAAAGCCGGTCATAATTTGCAGTCAAAGGCCTTCAGCATCAAATTCGACTCTAAAAACTATATTAGAAGTTATAGTGGCCTCAAAGCTACAAAATCCGTGTGCTGTGAATCAGAATCTTCATTCTTAGGCACCGATCTGAACTGCTCGTACAATACTAAAGCGAAAAAAGAGAGCCAAAGATCTTTCACCCATTTTCAGCCCAAAGCATCCTATAAAGTAGCTATTCTTGGGGCTGCTGGTGGTATAGGCCAACCTCTAGCCCTTCTCATCAAAATGTCCCCACTCGTTTCCACATTGAATCTTTACGATATAGCAAATGTGAAGGGGGTTGCTGCTGATCTCAGTCACTGCAACACCCCCTCTAGAGTTGCAGATTTCACGGGAGCTGCTGAACTGGCGAATTGTCTGAGAGGTGTCAATGTGGTTGTCATACCTGCTGGTGTTCCAAGGAAGCCAGGCATGACTCGTGATGATCTCTTTACCATCAATGCCAACATTGTGAAAAACCTTGTGGGGGCTGTTGCTGATAACTGCCCGGATGCGTTCATTCATATTATTAGCAACCCCGTGAACTCCACAGTCCCGATCGCTGCTGAGGTTTTGAAACAGAAAGGTGTCTATAATCCCAAAAAGCTCTTCGGGGTTACTACCCTTGATGTTGTCCGAGCGAATACTTTTGTTGCTCAGAAAAAGAACTTGAAACTCATTGATGTTGATGTCCCGGTTATTGGGGGCCATGCTGGAATTACGATTCTACCCCTGTTATCAAAGACGAAACCATCGGTTAGTTTTACTGATGAGGAAGTGGAAGAGCTAACTGTGAGGATTCAGAATGCTGGTACAGAAGTGGTGGAGGCGAAATCGGGGGCAGGGTCGGCTACTTTATCGATGGCATATGCTGCTGCTCGATTTGTTGAGTCATCTCTCAGAGCTTTGGATGGCGATACTGATGTGTATGAGTGCTCATTTATTCAGTCTGAGGTGACGGAGGTTCCATTCTTTGCTTCGAGGATTAAGCTCGGGAAGAATGGAGTTGAAGCTGTGATTTCATCAGAGTTTCAAGGATTAAGTGAGTATGAACAGAAGGGTTTGGAGGCTCTCAAGGCAGAGCTGAAAACGAGCATTGACAAAGGGGTTGCTTTTGTCCAGAAGGAATCTGTGACTGCATAAACTCTCTTTTTTTTTTTGAAAGGGACTGCATAAACTCTCATTACAGCTGAAACATCTTATAAGGAAGGGGATGTCTACAATCACTATTCAATAGTAAGAATTAAGTATCTTTTAGAACCCAAAAGCTGTGAGGGGTTTTGAAGTGATTCTGGCCCCTTCACCTGAGTTTGCCAACACCCTTGAAGAACAATAAGGCCAGCGCAAACTCAGTCATGCATCGGCATTGCAGTTTTGCAGGCAACTTAAATGCTAAAGCATGTTTACCCGTTGTGTTTTATGTGTTTTTGGTACTGAAATGCACATGCTACCAAGAAAATATGTTGTAGAATTTTATTGATGAATGCCCTTTATGTGGTTCTTTAAGTATGTTGACAACATTTTGAGAGCTCAAAATTGTCATATGTATTGAACGATGTTGATCATGTAGTTCATAACCGCAATCATAGCCTCTTCTTTGGGTTGGAAGATTAGAGAGTGAATTTGAAATCATCTGATATTATGAGGTAACAACATTTGGGAGATCAAATTAACATTTTTAATGAACGATGTTGATCAAGGTCGATGGGTTAAGTTCGTAACCCCAATCTATGGTCTGTTGTTTGGGTATAGGAATGAATTTGAATATACCTAATATAGGATACTGATATATATGAATTACTTTCACGTCCTTCTGCAAGTTTGAAATGTTTTTATGATATCAAAGTCTTTGGATCACACTCATATTATAGATTTGATCCTACATAAAATAATTTTATTCATATTAAATTGTTTATTCGTATAGTCTTCTTTCACCTCGTATTTCTTTGTAATTTCATTCATAATAAATTTATCCACTTCAAGGGCTTTCTCCGAAAAAGAGAGATTTGAGAATTCAGTCTACGATTGAAGAAAAAATAAAAAAATAAATATAAATAAATTAATATATCTCTATAAATTTGATGAGATCAATTTTTTCATTCTTACTTTTTTGGACTATTTTTGAATGATTTGGGTGGAACATTTGAATATCATTATAAAGTGATGTTTGTTTTGAATTTTAAAAGTTTAACATTAATTTTAGTTCCGAGTTTTGAAAAATAACTAGTAATTTTCTCATGTGACGAATATTATAAATTCTAAATGTGGTATTATAGAAATAATAAATTATAGTAGATATTTAATTTAAATAAAATATGAGCTTTGATAGGGTTAAGCATATCTCATATCCAAATCTTATTTTCGAATAAAATATACCGAACAAAATAAATATAAATTAAATTTATTTTATCAATCTAGCTATTATTTTTGTTAAATGACTTTACCATTATTTTTTTAACATGAAAAGATCGTATTAAATATGAGTGTATTAAAATTGTTAGCATAAGGATTTAAAAAAAAATAACAATTCACTTATTTAGTGGATATTTGATAGTAAATTTCACTATTACACCATAAAATAAGTGCAGTTCACTTACTCCAAACTTTATCTCTCTCTCTTAACTTCTATTTTTATATAGGAGTATAATTTTAGTCTTATGTGTATAAAATATACAATGCAATTCAAATATATTTGTACAGTTACAACAATTACTATTAAAAAGTCACACATATCATTATCAAAAAATATATTTTTTAAAAATTATTTTTCAATAATAATAAATATAACTTTTTATAGTTAACTTAAATTGCACATTATATTTCTTATAATCGAGACATACTCTTATATATACACATAGAGAGATTTTAATTGTACAGCTACTACTACAATAAAAAATTAAAAAAAAAATATCAAACTTACCATTTATAAAAATTACAAAGCCCTTCAAATTTTAAAAATTAATATTTAAAAAACATCCAAAACAAACCTGTAGAATTTAAAATGTCACGGTACAAATTCCAATCATGATTTGTCGTCCACTTATGACTTAAATTAAATTTAGTGGACAGACTCTTTTTTAGCTTTTTTTAAAGTACAAACTCTTTTTTATTCATAAATTTATAAAAACTTTTTTTTGGTCTTTTTTTTTAAATAAGTGATCAATATACCTTAATTCTCATTTTTTTTTAAATTTCTCTTTTCACCCCTAATCTTTATCCTATTTTGTTTCTTACACCAAATTAAAATAAGTGAGTAACATATCTTTAATTATAATATTTTTATTACGGAGTTGGGTCGGATTGTTTTTACGTTCCTTTAATCTAGAAAAATTTAAAAATAACATGATTACGAATAAAATTATCTTTATTAATTTTTAAGGATTAAATAAGTAATCTTGAAAGGTCGAAAACTGGTTGAAGTCCGATCAATTTTTTTAGAAATAGCATATTTAGTAGTTTTTTTTGTGACGGAGTTTAATCGGAACTACTACTTAGATTATTTTTAACTAAAAAATACTATGCATATGTAAAAATTTAGATTGGCATTTTTTTTTAAATTTTTACTAGTAACTAGTATATTGAAAAGTCGGATATTTATCTTAATTTATTAAAAATATCACTTGCAATAGTATTTTTTTGACGGAGTTGGGTCGAAATAATTTTTTACGTTCCTTTAATCTAGAAAATATTTAAAAGATACATGTTTACGACTAATATTATCTTTATTAATTTCTAAGGATTAAATAAGTAATCTTGAAAGGTCGGAAATTGGTCGGAGTCCGGACAATTTTTTTAGAAATAACATATTTAGTAATTTTTTTGTGACGGAGTTTGATCGAAACTACTTCTTAGATTATTTTTACTTAAAAAACACTATGCATATTTAAAATTTTGATTGACGTTATCTTTTAAATTTTTACTAGTAAAATAGCTATTATTTTGAAAAGTCGGATATTTATCTAAATTTATTAAAAATATCACTTGCAATAGTATTTTTTTTTTTTACGGAGTTGGGTCGGAATGATTTTTTAAGTTCCTTTAATCTAGAAAAAAATTAAAAGATATATGTTTACGACTAACATTATCTTTATTAATTTTTAAGGATTAAATAAGTAATTTTGAAAGGTCGGAAACTGGTCGGAGTCCGGTCAATTTTTTTAGAAATAACATATTTAGTAATTTTTTTGAGACGGAGTTTGATCGAAACTACTTTTTAGGTTATTTTTACCTAAAAAACACTATGCATATGTAAAATTTTGATTGAAGTTATCTTTTTAATTTTTACTAGTAAAATAACTAGTATTTTGAAAAGTTGGAAATTTATCTAAATTTATTAAAAATATCACTTGCAATAGTATTTTTTTAACGGAGTTGGGTCAGAATGATTTTTTACGTTCCTTTAATCTATAATTTTTTTAAAAGATACATGTTTACGACTAATATTATCTTTATTAATTTTTAAGTATTAAGTAAGTAATTTTGAAAGGTTGAAAACTGGTCGGAGTCCGGTCAATTTTTTTAGAAATAACATATTTAGTAATTTTTTTTGTGACGGAGTTTGATCGAAACTACTTTTTAGGTTATTTTTACCTAAAAAAGAATATGCATATGTAAAATTTTGATTGAAGTTATATTTTTAATTTTTACTAGTAAAATAACTAGTATTTTGAAAAGTCGGATATTTATCTAAATTTATTAAAAATATCACTTGCAATAGTATTTTTTTGACGGAGTTGGGTCGAAATAATTTTTTACTATCCTTTAATCTAGAAAAAATTTAAAAGATACATGTTTACGACTAATATTATCTTTATTAATTTCTAAGGATTAAATAAGTAATCTTGAAAGGTCGGAAACTGGTCGGAGTCCGGTCAAATTTTTTAGAAATAGCATATTTAGTAATTTTTTTGTGACGGAGTTTGATCGAAACCACTTCTTAGATTATTTTTACTTAAAAATACTATGCATATTTAAAATTTTGATTGACGTTATCTTTTAAATTTTTACTAGTAAAATAACTATTATTTTGAAAAGTAGGATATTTATCTGAATTTATTAAAAATATCACTTGCAATAGTATTTTTTTGACGGAGTTGGGTAGTAATGATTTTTTACGTTCCTTTAATCTAGAAAATTTTTAAAAGATACATGTTTACGATTAATATTATCTTTATTAATTTTAAGGATTAAATAAGTAATCTTGAAAGGTCGGAAACTGGTCGGAGTCCCGTCAAATTTTTTAGAAATAGCATATTTAGTACTCCCTCCGTCCCAGGGGTATTTGCACCCCTGGGATGGCACACGGTTTAAGAAAAATATATTTTTTAAATAATGTAGTGGTGCATGGGTAAATGTGTGGAAAGTTTTGTAAGTGTGCACGCAAATCGATGTTTCCCTTTTAAGTAGTGTGCAAATTGATTTGGGACAATCCAAAATGGAAAGTGTGCAAATTGGTCTGGGACGGAGGGAGTAATTTTTTTTTGTTACGGAGTTTGATCGAAACTATTTCTTAGGTTATTTTTACCTAAAAATTACTATTCATATTTAAAAATTGATTGACGTTATCTTTTTAATTTTTATTAGTAAAATAACTAGTATTTTGAAAATTCGGATGTTTATCTAAATTTATTAACAATATCACTTGCAATAGTATTTTTTTTACGGAGTTGGGTCGAAATGAATTTTTTACGTTCCTTTAATCTAGAATTTTTTTAAAAGATACATGTTTACGACTAATATTATCTTTATTAATTTTTAAGGATTAAATAAGTAATTTTGAAAGGTCGAAAATTGGTCGGAGTCCGGTCAATTTTTTTAGAAATAACATATTTAGTAATTTTTTTTGACGGAGTTTGATCGGAACTACTTCTTGAATTATTTTTACCTAAAAATTACTATGCATATGTAAAAAATTTGATTGACGTAATCTTTTTAATTTTTAGTAGTAAAATAACTAGAATTTTTAATTTTTAGTAGTAAAATAACTAGAATTTTGAAAAGTCGAATATTTATCTAAATTTATTAACAATATCACTTGCAATAGTATTTTTTAGACGGAGTTGGGTCGGAATGAATTTTTTACGTTCCTTTAATCTAGAAAAAATTTAAAAGATACATGTTTACGACTAATATTATCTTTATTAATTTTTAAAGATTAAATAAGTAATTTTGAAAGGTCGGAAACTAATCGGAGTCCGGTCAATATTTTTAGAAATAACATATTTAGTAAATTTTTTTGTGACGGAGTTTGATCGGAACTACTTTTTAGATTATTTTTACCTAAAAAATACTATGCATATGTAAAAATTTTGATTGACGATATCTTTTTAATTTTTACTAGTAAAATAACTAGAATTTTGAAAAGTAGGATATTTATCTAAATTTATTAAAAATATCACTTGCAATAGTATTTTTTGACGGATTTGGGTCGGAATTATTTTTTACGTTTCTTTAATCTAGAAAAAATTTAAAAGATACATGTTTACGACTAATATTATCTTTATTAATTTTTAAGGATTAAATATGTAATCTTGAAAGGTCTGAAACTGGTCGGAGTCCGGTCAATTTTTAAAGAAATATCATATTTAGTAATTTTTTTTAGTGACGGAGTTTGATCGTAACTACTTCTTAGGTTATTTTTACCAAAAAACACTATGCATATTTAAAATTTTGATTGACGTGATAATTTTAATTTTTACTAGTAAAATAATCAGTATTTTGAAACGGCGGATATTTACCTAAATTTATTAAAAATATCAATTGCAATATTATTTTTTTGACGGAGTTGTGTTGAAATGAATTTTTTACGTTCCTTTAATCTAGGAAAAAATTAAAAGATATATGTTTACGACTAATATTATCTTTATTAATTTTTAAGTATTAAATAAATAATTTTGAAAGGTCGGAAACTGATCGGAGTCCGGTCAATTTTTTAGAAATAACATATTTAGTAATTTTTTTTGTGACGGAGTTTGATCGAAACTACTTTTTAGGTTATTTTTACCTAAAAAACACTATGCATATGTAAAATTTTGATTGACGTTATCTTTTTAATTTTTACTAGTAAAATAACTAGTATTTTGAAAAGTCAGATATTTATATAAATTTATTAAAAATATTACTTACAATAGTATTTTTTTAACGGAGTTGGGTAGAAATGATTTTTTACGTTCCTTTAATCTAGAAAAAATTAGAAGATACATGATTACGACTAATATTATATTTATTAATTTTTTAGGATTAAATAAGTAATTTTGAAAGGTCGGAACTTTGTCGGATTTTGTTCAATTTTTTTAAAAATAATATTTTTAGTAAAAACAATTTGTACATAATTAGTATTTTAAAAGGTCGGATGTCATTCGAATTTTTATAAAAAATATCATTCTCATTAATATTTTCTTGACGGAATTCGGTCGGAATGACTTTCTGAATTTTTTAAAAAATTATTAGATTATGGAAAAGTGGTTAACTTTTAATTTTAAATGGAGGCAAATTAAGGAGAAATAAAAAAATATTTATTAATATTAATACATTATTAATTTGGCATACCATATTTTCAATAGATACTTATCTTGTTTTTAATCTATTCGTGGGGTGCAGAATCTTGCCAAGATTATAATTTGTAATCAAATTTATTTTCTTTATTTTAGAAATTAAAAAATTCATATTTGTATGGATTTATTTTTAATTTCCGACCAGTTTTCAACCTTTCAAGATTACTTATTTAATTCTTAAAAATTAAAAAAGATAATGTTAGTCGTAATCATGTATCTTTTAAATTTTTTCTATACTAAAGGAACTTAAAAAATCGTTCCGACCCAACTCCACCAAAAAAATACTAGTGCAAATGATATTTTTAATGAATTTGGAGAAATATCCGACTTTTCGAAATAATAGTTATTTTACTAGTAAAAATTAAAAAGATAATATTAATTAAAATTCTACATATGCATAGTGTTTTTTAGGTAAAAATAATCTAAAATATAGTTTCGACCTAACTCCGTCACAATTTTTTTTTACTAAATATGCTATTTCTAAAAATATTGACCGGGCTCCGACCAGTTTCTGACCTTTCAAGATTACTTATTTAATCCTTAATAATTAATAAAGATAATGTTAGTCGTAATCATGTCATTTTAAAATTTTCTAGATTAAAGGAACGTAAAAAATCAATCCGACCCAACTCCGTCAACAAAATGCTATTGCAAGTGCTATTTTTAATAAATTTAGATAAATATCCGACTTTTCAAAATACTAGTTATTTTACTAGTAAAAATTAAAAAGATAACGTCAATCAAATTTTTTACATATGCATAGTATTTTTTAGGTAAAAATAATCTAAGAAGTAGTTCCGATCAAACTCCGTCACAAAAAAAATTACTAAATATGCTATTTCTAAAAAAATTGACTGGACTCCGACCAGTTTCCGACCTTTCAAAATTACTTATTTAATCCTTAAAAATTAATAAAGATAACGTTAGTCGTTAACATGTATCTTTTAAATTTTTTCTAGATTAAAGGAACCTAAAAAATCATTCCGACCCAACTCCGTCAAAAAAATACTATTGCAAGTGCTATTTTTAATAAATTTAGATAAATATCCGACTTTCAAAATACTAGTTATTTTACTAGTAAAAATTAAAAAGATAACGTCAATCAAGCTTTTTACATATGCATATTATTTTTTAGGTAAAAATAATCTAAGAAGTAGTTCCGATCAAACTCCGTCACAAAAAAAATTACTAAATATGCTATTTTTAAAAAACTTGACCGGACTCCGACCAGTTTCCGACCTTTCAAGATTACTTATTTAATCCTTAAAAATTAATAAAGATTACGTTAGTTGTAAACATGTATCTTTTAAATTTTTTCTTGATTAAAGGAACGTAAAAAATTATTTCGACCCAACTCTGTCAAAAAAATACTATTGCAAGTGCTATTTTTAATAAATTTAGATAAATATCTGACTTTTTAAAATACTAATTATTTTACTAGTAAAATTTAAAAAGATAACGTCAATCAAATTTTTTACATATGCATAGTATTTTTTAGGTAAAAATAATCTAAGAAGTGGTTCGATCAAACTCCGTCACAATTTTTTTTACTAAATATGCTATTTTAAAAAAAAATTGACCGGACTCCGACCAGTTTCCGACCTTTCAAGATTACTTATTTAATCCTTAAAATTTAAAAAAGATAACGTTAGTCGTAATCCTGTATCTTTTAAATTTTTTCTACACTAAAGGAATGTAAAAAATTATTCCGACCCAACTCCGTCAAAAAAATACTAGTGCAAATGATATTTTTAATGAATTTGGAGAAATATCCGACTTTTCAAAATATTAGTTATTTTGCTTGTAAAAATTAAAAAGATAATGTCAATTAAAATTCTACATATGCATATTGTTTTTTAGGTAAAAATAATCTAAAAAGTAGTTACGATCTAACTCCGTCACAAAAAAAATTACTAAATATGTTATTTCTAAAAAAATTGACTGGACTCCGACCAGTTTCCGACCTTTCAAGAATACTTATTTATTCCTTAATAATTAATAAAGATAATATTATTCATAATCATGTTATTTTTAAATTTTTCTAGGTTAAAGGAACGTAAATAATCAATCCGACCCAACTCCGTAAAAAAAATACTATAATTAAAGGTATCTTAGTCACTTATTTTAATTTAGTGTAACAAATAAAATAGGAAAAAAATTAGGGGTGAAAAGAGAAATTTAAAAAAAAAAGAGAATTAAGAGTATATTGATCACCTATTTTTAAAAAAGACCAAAAAAGAGTTTTTATAAATTTATGGACAAAAAAGAGTTTGTACCATAAAAAAAGACTAAAATTTATAATTTTCTCTTATATTTATCTATTAAGGTAACTTTTAACAAATAAACTCATGTAAAACGATGAATTTTAGTGGTAAAAATACGTATGGAGACTGTAAAAGCAGATTCACGGGTTTCATCACCCTGCATGCAACTGTGCTTGCGTGGAGTATGTTACCGGCTTTTTATTTATTACTCCCTCCGTCCCAGAGGAACTTGCAAGTTTTCCTTTTCGTGACGTCCCAGAGGAACTTGCAGACCCAAAAAAAAAAACCCTTTTATAAACTTCACCATCACAATATCTACATATTTACACAAAATGCCATTACTTTTTAACTTTTTGGGTCCACATTACACTCAATCCAACTAACTTTTTCACTAAGTTGCTCCGGGACGGAGGGAGTATTTTATAATTACTTCATCTTCATCTAATTAATTAAAATAAATGCCTCAATAAATACAATATTTTTTTTTTATCGGTAAATATTAGTTGTTAGTAGTTAGTTATACCAAGTCCCCAAACACTCCAAGAATAAACTCCTAGCCAACCTTATATCTCCCATCTCCAATTCGTTCCCAGTGGGAATCGAACCCGGATCACTCACTTAAGTGAGGAGCCCGGTGGCCAGGTGAGCTAGCTCACTTGGTTGCCTCAATAAATCCAATTTCAACTTTAAATTATTTATTAAGTACAATCTGGATCTCAGTTATTCTTTACACAATTACGCAGTTTAAAATTTAAAGACTTATTACAATCTATAAACTCATAGTTTTTTGTTTTGTTTATAGTTTATTGAATTAACATGTATACGTAATTAAGTGTCATATATAATGTCTTTTATTATTCAGATAAAATTTGATAGATGAACCTACAATTTGATTTAACAGAAAACCCTTCATGAGATCATTTATTTGTTGAGGGGCTTAAATTCTGTTACTTAAAAAAAAAAAAAAAAAGTAGATCAGAATACAAAGTAAAAATGTTGAAATATAAACCCAAAGAACATATATATACGCAGAATACGTCCATTGATCATCGATATTCATGGTGAAAATATATATAATTTATTCATTTACAAGTGCATGGGAGATGAAGAAAAGCAATCGGACAACAAAAGCTTCAAATGATCGTCCTCCTCCTCATCAAAATAATTTGCAGCATTCTCATGATCAAGCATTGGACGGCCACGATTAGGTGTTTTTGGAGAGGACTCAATCATCCCCATTAGCTTTCTTTTCTTGTAATTGGCCTTGAAGAATGCCTGCCTTAGCCTCTTTGTCTTGTCCTCCAATTGCATATCTGGAATTTCTTCCATCAATTTCTTTTCTTGCTCCAATATCTCCACAGATTCCTTCAACTTGCTTTCAGATTCCTCCTTTCCAAATTCCTATATGAATTAAAATATATATATATATATATTCGGAGTCAAATGTTCAACTTCAATTTCATCCCAACTTTGAACTTCTCTTCAAGGCCCCGGAGAATCAGAAACAACGTAGTTGTATCGTGTTTTTTGCACCATACAATGTTGTCTCTGATGTTCCGAATTGATACTAAATTTAAAATTTACAAAAAATTGTGCATGTAACATACACTAAATTCAAAATTATGGGACAAAATTGAATTTTAATATAGAGAGTCGTAGATGAATGCATGCCTGGACATTCTTGATGAGCGTCTGAAGGCTCATGAGCTTGCGGTGGGGCCACCTTCGGATCCCTAATTCTCTACAACGTTTCTTTAAGAGGGTTAATCCGACGTTAAGCGCTCTAGCAGCTTGTGTTATGGGCATGTAAAAGTATTGAGAAATTATTTTCCTCGTCAACTTTTTCGAATTACTTTCCTCCTCTTCACGACATCGTTTAATCCCTCTCTTCTTAGTCTCCTCTTTCATGATCTCATCGCCGTTACAGGGATCGTTAACGTTGTAGTCCAACATCAACGGTTGCGATTGAGCCTGAAACCCCTCATCCCAAACAGTACCCCCACTCTCAAAATTGCATAACAAACCCTCTGCAATTAATTAAATAATTTTTTTTTAAAAAAAATGTCGATGATTAAGATTATTAGATAGCGTTACATTGATTAATTAATTACCTGGAGGAACTAAAGTGTTAGAATTAAAATGAAGGGGTTGATAATAGTAAGGGTCATAATTAAGTAGCATCTCCGACGTCTCGGAAAAAGGAAGTGTCGTCGCTTCTTGCATGAAATTAACTTCATGGTGGAAGTCCCACCCCTCATACGCAACAACCCCACTGCAGATTCAAACAATCAAAATTTCAAATACAGAATTCTTGAACAGATACAAATTCTAAATAAAAATTATTGAAGAAATTGCTTATAGTATTAAATATATATATACCTGAGATCAAGATGGGATGGAAATGAGAAGACGTCTTCATATTCATCTTTGGGAAAAACTTGATGATAGTTAAAGGTGGACATGGCCGCTTTGGTGATTTCCATTATTAATAATAATCTTGAAAACGTAAGTTTTTGGTGAAGTGATGGGAGAGAGAGAGAGAGAGAGAGAGAGTGGTGGGAATTGGGAATAATATATATGGGAGGGATTGGGAAGAAGAAGCATCGGGGGAGGAGAGTTATTAATAAAGGATGTGAATGTAATTATTGATATTTACTGCGCTTTGGAGATCGTGTGCGCCGTCGCATGGATTAAACGTCCGCCCATACATGCACCCACACAACATACTATACTACTCACATCCTTTATGCGTGTAACTATATACATGTACTCCCTCCGTCCCGTAGAAATTTGCACCCTACGGGACGGCACATTTTTTAAGAAAAAATAATTTTATATATAAAGTAGTGGTATATGGGTAAATATGTGGAAATGTTTGTGAGTGTGCACGTAAATCAATGTTTCCTTTTTTAGTAGTGTGCAAATTTATGTGGGACGTCCAAATAAGGAAAGTGTGCAAATTCCTGCGGGACAGAGGGAGTATATATCTAATACTACTACGTACGTACAATGATTATGTTATATTCCCAAAACAAAATTTTATCTAAAGGAAGAACGAATTTTTAGCTTTTTTTTTTTTTTTTTTTTTTTTGGGGGGGGGCTTAGGACAATGCAGTTTATTTGTAAAATATTAGTCCTTGTATTTTTCTTTTTCGTTTTTATATTTTGGCCATGTATATATCATTCGAGATAAACTTTTAATTAATTATAAATGTTGAATCATATTTTTATCTGGTTAATTTTTCGTGCAAAATTATAATATATAGATGTTGATGCAGATACTCATTGGCGTCAAGTATTTTAACATAGATAGTGCGCGCAAAAAATTCATATGACACTAGTATTGGAATTTCCCTTATATCATGTGTCAAAGTACTGTTGTCCTCGGAAGAAAATTAAACAAAATTTAGGTTGTGTTTGGTAGAATATAAAAAAATAGTACGTAGTTTCAATTATTAAGTGTGAGATTTGCATTAAATCTTAGTGTTTGGTAGTAAATACTTAAAAGTAGATTATTTTTATATCTTTGTTTGGTAGAGTGTAGTTGTTATGATTTATTATTTATTTTTAATGATCTAATTTATTTTATTGGTGTTTGGTAAGACATATATGTGTTAATATTTGAACAGAAAATATTTGAATGACTACACTTCTTCCCACATGTCTACCTACATATTCATATCCATATATCTTTCTCAGGCATATCATCGAACACCTTAAGTGCATCTTCATACTTTCCAAAACTTAAAATTATAGCTTGATTATTGCACCCAAAATCAAAGCAAATTAATCAAAATTGGTGTTAACACATAATTCAGAGAATCAATTTATACCCAATATCAATCAAAATGTCAAAATGCTCAATGCTCAAATATGAAACTCAATGTCAATATAACTGTGAGGAATGTTTTGTTCCAAGAGCAAATTTCATCAAACATATCATCGAACACCTTATGTGCATCCTTCATAAATTTAAAAAAAAAAAAAACTAATATTGCAGAAACAAGAAGAACCAACATTGCAGGTTTCATGAGTTGCTAATTTTCTCAATTCATCTTCCTCAATTTTCTCAATTCATCCTTCCAGAAACAAAAAAGAAGAGAGAAGACAGAAAAAACAAAAAAAAAAAAGAACACTGAAGAAATAAATTTCTATTTCATCTTCCCAATTTTCAGTCAGTCTTCTTCCCCAATTATCTTCCCCCAATTAAAACCAGAAAATTCCCAAATCAAATATATATGAACTCCCATAAGCAAACCCCCAAATCAAACCTTGACGAAAATTCATCAAATCCAATTCAACATCAACAAAACCCTGCCGAGATCAGAATCCACACCACCGCATCTCACCGCCGTTTGCTCACACTCGCAAAACCGCCGCCTCAAACCAGACGCCGGAACGCCGCAACAGTAGCCTCATCTCTACACTGCCAAATGCCGCCACGACCGTTCGCTGGAAATCCAATCAGCCGACCACAGGCTTGATGGACTGAGTGCTGGGCGGTTTCGAGGAATTTCAAAGATGGCGATTTTGTACGGCGAGATTGGGTCGGCGGGTTGGGAGGCACTGCACGGCTGAGAGGAGCGGTGGACGATTCCGGCAGACGTGCGGCGCGAAGGCGGTTGTGATTGGGAGTAGTTGAGCCCTCACTTCTTATCTCACCTACTGTTATAAAAATATATGTAATATCACCCTCATGGTAGGATTTGTACTACACATTTAACAGTGGAAATCGACATTAAAATAGGTAGAAGAACTCTCGACCCGGAACTGTTCACCGGGTCGGAGATATGTTATACATGGTACCAAAGGTGTTACTAACACTAAGAGAAAGGGCATATCTCACCTCTATATTATGTACCAAACGCAGCCTTAATAAATTATATATGCATGTCGTAGAAGATTTGATATGATTATAGGGGGATTCGGATCCATTATAAACATGACGAAATAATATATATATATATATATGAGCGTATTAACACTATAAGATCCAATACACGATAAAATGCAATATAAATTTATAATGATCTATATATATAATTGTGTACCGGAGTACTGTTAATTAGTCCCCCTGATCATTTCTATACAAAAAAATACTTGCATTTAAAAAACCCTAAAAACGACCAGTTAATTCAAAGTCATTCTTTAGTACGAGAGATATTTCAATTGTATAATGTAAATTTATTTTAATACGAAAAAATCACTACTTTTCTTTTAACACATGATATGATGTACTATTTATTTAGTTTTTACTGTACAAATAGGTGCAAGCAAAGCAATCAACATGATCAAACAATTAACATATAAAATTTTAAACTCGGAAAATTTATTTACTTCTTTATGATCGGATGGTATGTATAGTATGTAACTAGTTTATGGTGAAATGATTTACAATTAGTACTTTTTAAAAAAAAATAATAATACTCCTATTTTATAGTGAAATAATTAATATCCTTGAATGAAAATAACTACTATTCTTTATTGCGTATAGTGCATATCGAGTTCTCCGTTGCTGGAACGAGCTCATATCACCTATAACTCAGACGCGATCAATGTAGGGAAATTCCAGAAAGATCCACACTAAGATGGATTGCCCACCTTCCACGGAAAAATTATATTTTTTCATGACCGTAAGAGGGTAAAATATATATATACTGTAATTTTTTGATCTGGCAATCATAATTTTAAAATGTGGTAAATTGAGGATAAATAAGCCCAAATCAATGCAAATCGGGTTAATTAATTGATCAATTTAGGTTGGATTAGGGATCAATTTGATATGAAATCAAGCTTAATTTGTCACTTATAAAAATTACAGTCCTCATATACTAGCCCAAAAAATTATTGCCCTCATTTTATATCTTAAAAAGTTACCCTCAAATTAAAAAATATTTTTGCCACTCCCTCTCTAAACTCTCATATCTGGAGCATCCAAAAGAATTAAAGATAAGTGTGTGCAGTACTCGGCCGGATTCCTTGTGTGCCATGTCCTTTCTGCACCGTCCGATTTCCGATCTCCTGGAATCTGAGCCCACAGTCCCGTCGAAGTGCATGTTTGGGAGCACGGAGAAGTCTCTATACCATTTAATATACTAACAAGTAATACTATCAAAACGTTCACATGAGTCATGTCATTAATATATACTTTTGCCTTTCGATTATTTTGGATTAATTCTAGGAAAATCTGCATAAAAAACAATCATTAATTTAAATAGTGTAGAATTAATTAATTTAATCCTTTTCTTGATGTATTTGTGGTAGCTACTGATATCATGAGTCATGTCATGACGTGCGAGTATACGTTACTTGCGTACACCGATATATATAATTAATGATCTGAGTTTATACAAATATTATAATTGAGTAAATCTTTTTTGTTTAATTATATATGGCAGATTTAATATGATTAATCTACCTTTCATAAGAAATATGAATAATCTTCCTTTTACATTCTTTTTTTTTTTTTTTAAAAAGACAAATTTTATTGCAAAGGGAGTACAAGGGGTACTCAAACCCTTACAATGTCAGGTGTTGTTCTTATCTATATAGCCATCAACTTAACCAACTTATAATACTACAATTTCAAAACTAAGGATTCACCTTACTCTTCTTTTAGCACTTGCCGCATCAGCTTATTTTCCCAATAAACCCCTCGGATTCATACGCCAATCCCCAATCGGAATATCTCTAAATACAGTAGACTTTCCTGAAATCCACGACCAAGATCTCCCAAATATTTCCTCGGTTAATCTAATTACATTTGTAGATGCTCCATTGAAAACTACATCATTCCTCAAATTCCATAAAGACCACACTGCACAAATCCACAATGTCGCCATAATTTGTTTCATTTTCTTTCCATCTAAAAACTCACTGCAAATCACAAGATGATGTGCCAAATTTTTTGGCATCACCACTGGTAGTTTGAGCCATTCCCAAATTGTCTCCCACATCACTCTCACCAATTTACAATCTAAAAAAAGATGTAAAGTACTCTCAACCTCCACCTTGCACAACGGGCACCTTATATCATCATTAAAAAAAGACATACCTCGCTTCGCTAAGTTTTCCTTCGTTGCTAAACGCCCTTTAATCAGTCTCCATGCTGTAACCTGAGCTCGTTTGGGTGCAAAGGACTTCCAAATCAGCTTATAAGCTGTTTTTTCCTGTTCCGATAGGCTTGTCTCTTGGTTCCTTTCCGTCAGTCTTTTGTATGCTAAAGAGCTGGAATAAATACCGTTCGAAGCCGGTTCCCATCTCCATGCATCATCTCTTCCTTGGGTAGGAGCAAACCTGTTCAATAGCACAGAAGAACTCCTATTACCTTACAATTAAAAGCTTCCTTTTACATTCTGAAGAACTCCTTTTACCTTACAATTAAAAGCTTCCTTAAAAGTTTTTTTTTTTTTAAATTGATATTTAGGTAGCTGAAATCCTATTGATATAACCACCATAAATACAAACACACATTCAACATATGTAGGACAAAAAAGAAAAATGAAATTGCATTCCCATTACCATTGAAGAATTTGAAACAAGCGCCCCCTTAATCTAAACAACTATTAATTCGAAGATTCATAACCTACCGTTCACTAGTTAATCGAGAGATCCATTTTAAATCAGAATAAAATTTCATATGAAATGATAATCTTAAAAATTAATTGCACAAGATAGATTTTGCACGAATAAATATGTTTTATATTATGTTCTTAAACATCACATATATCATATACTATAATTTTGAGTTATATTTTTACAAGTGAAGAAGGGAAAAAATACCCATTTTAATAAAAATTAAAAAGTAAACTTTTCTACGTACCCATATATCACCATATATATGAAAAAAGAATTATATCCATCACTCTCCTGAAATACTCCTAAAAGTTAAAATGGTTCAACACCCCCTTCAAATCATTAATCTGCTGTGACTTATACAGTGTCTCATTATTACGTATATATATAAGAATTTCTTTTTGTTTACTTGATTATTGTATACTCTCCGTCTCAACTCTTTTTTCCCATTTTTCTATTTTGAGACGTTTCAACTCATAATAAAATACACTTTTTATATTTTATTAATTAGCTTCATACTTTTATACTCTACTTTTTTTCTAAATTCGTGTGCCCATGTCTTTTGGAAAAAAGATCCGGACGAAGGGAGTATACTTTATATTTCTAACTCACGTCCACACTAAAATAGAAAAACATTTCATATATTATAGTATGACAATAAAATCAAAACATGATTTTGATAGATAATAGAAAATCCTTTGATTAATATTATGAAAAAATGGGTAGACTAGTCACTAGTATATGCATGCGCATGCAACAATTTGGGGGCTGCTTTTTCTGTGTTAAACCCATGCACGCTAATCCATCCACCTTATGATTGCGACAACTTTTTTCTTTTCCTCGTCAACGTGAAAAACACAATGATTTTTTAATAAAAATAAATAAAAATTGTTTTGGGCTACCAATTAAACACATTAATTATTTTATTTATTGAAACCATTACTTCAATAATTATGTTAAACAGACGAATTTGGGATCAGGTTATATATCTTTCTCGGACTTGGGATCATTTTGATACGCCATATCATCTAATCCTATCTTATTATTTCTGATATTCTAATACCTGAAAACTAGTTTTTAATTATGTGGCAATTGGGATTAATATACTTAATAATTAAAAAAAAGTGTATAAAATCGTTATGTAGTGATATGATAATTTTGGTATGGTAACGATATGAGCAAATTTTTTTTTATATGTTGTACCGTTCACTCTTACTCCTGATATTTCTGATTAGGCTTATTTCTGTAATGAGTGTGTATAAAAATTATTTTGTGGAACATTTATTGTAGTAAATAGGGTAGTGTAATTCAGATTTCATGGTTCTAATTGTTGTTTCTAATATTTTTCATGTATAATATTCCTGACCACATATATAATGAGTAAGTATCTTGTGCACAGTGCAACTCAAGTGCATTTTTAAAAAAGTTACACGATTTATTATTGAAAAGTCACACGTCTTATTATTGAAAAGTAAAATTTTTAAAATACATTTTTCAGTAATAAGTAATATAACACGTGTGACTTTTTATAAATGGTATATTTTTTTTAAAATACACTATATAATACACATGATCATATATATATAAACATAATTTGCACACACTACATGCCGAGTGCATGCAATAATTATTGCTTATAATGTTTTCCATATATGATATTCCTGACCACACACACACACACACACACACACACACACACATATATATATATATATATATATATATATATATATATATATGATACATTTGACCACATATGATACATCTGATCATATATGTACATAATTTACACACACTATGCGCCGAGTGTGTGCAGTTGAATTCAAATTGTTATTCAAAAATTTACTTAGTATGAGTATTATACACATCCTTAATGAAAACAAATGATAATATTATTTAAAAAATATACTTAAATTGTAGGGATTATAGTTTTATAAGACCAATAACTTGACACCAATTTGATTTTGGTCCCAATCAATTGCTCATTTTGATTTTGGTCTTATAAATTTAAAAATATTTTAAAAGTGGTCATGTTACCTGTGATAGTAGGTTGCACAAGCGGTCAATGATTATATAGTTATTTGTTTGACTTTTTATTACAAGTGACATTGATAACTGAGTCTTAATATCTGAGGGGAAATATTTATTTAAATAATTTCTTATAATTATTTTTAAAAAATTCAAAATATGAAAAATTGTCAAAAAAATTATAATATTTTCAAATTAGATCAGATTTTAAAAGTTAACCGGCAACATGTGCTTTGTTAATAATAATATATAAATAAAATAATCTCAATATTAGTCAAGAATTATTTTTAGAAATTTAGTATTTATATTTAAAATTTTAAAATTTATAAAAAATACTAATTTCAAATAAAAAAAATATAATACAAATAAGCTATAGAAAAATATTTAGTTGATTTAAAAAATCAAATAAATTAAAAAATGTTAAACAAATAAATAATAAAAGAATTAGCAATATATTTTATTATTTATTGGTTTGTTTGTTTAACATTTTTTAATTTATTTGATTTTTTATTAAGTTAATTCTTTTATTATTTATTTGTTTAACATTTTTTAATTAAGTTATCAAATTTGTTTATTTAGTTTTTTATAAATAAACTTAATAAATAATAAATGAATTTATTTATTAAATAATATAAATTAAAAGTTAACAAATAAATAATAAAAGAATTAACTTAATAAATAATACTAAAAATAAATAATAAAAGAATTAACTTAATAAATAATACTAAAAATAAATAAATTCTTAGAAATAATTCTTGATTAATAAATAATACTAAAAATAAATAAATAAGCAAAGAATTAACTTAATATATTTTATTATTTATTTAGTTGAGGAGGAGGATTATGAGATGAAAAGAGAGTAATAAAATACAATAATTATATACTATCTTATTTAGAAAAATAATATGATATATATTTTTAATCTCTTTAACCATATTATAATTATTATATATGTCCAATTAACATAATAAATAATAAAAGAATTTATTTATTAAATAAAATAAATTAAGTTAACAAATAAATAATAAAAGAATTAACTTAATAAATAATACTAAAAATAAATAAATTTTTAGAAATAATTCTTGATTAATAAATAATACTAAAAATAAATAAATAAATAAGCAAAGAATTAAATTAATATATTTTATTATTTATTTAGTTGAGAAGGAGGATTATAAGATGAAAAGAGAGTAATAAAATATAATAATTACTATATATTATCTTATTTTGAAAAATAATATTATATATATTTTTAATCTCTTTAATCATATTATAGTCACTATATACTTTCAATTAAAAAAATTCTTCTTCCGATTAATTTTTTTTTAAACCAAGCACTAACTAATGTGATCATCAAAGTAAGATGTACCCACATGAGTTTTTAGCTATTTATGAATTAAATCATAAGTTTTTAAATGTAAACAAATCTGATTTTTACAATTATACCCAATCCGTATTTATATATATTTTTTAAAAATCTATTCTCATTTACTTTATAAAAAATATTATTTTATTATTATCTCCAAAATAATTATTTTATTTATTAATGAATTTCATATTTTTTATTATATTTTTTTTAAATCACGTCCATTTCGTTAAGAATAAAATTATTGTCCGGAAGGAGTAATATATTCTCTTTGTTTAGTATTTTTTATAAATTTCAAAATTTTAAATATAAATAGTAAATTTCTAAAAATAATTTTTGATTAATATTGAGATTATTTTATTTATATATTATTATTATTATTAACAAAACACATGTTGCCGGTTTAACTTTTTAAACCTGATCTAATTTGAAAATATTCTGATTTTTTTTAACAATTTTTGATAATTTGAATTTTTAAAAATAATTATAAGAAATTATTTAAATAAATATTTCCCCTTAGATATTAAGACTCAATCATCAATGTCACTTGTAATAAAAAGTTAAACAAATAACTAATATAATCATTGACCGGTTGTGCAACCTGCTATCACAGGTAATATGACCAATTTCAAAATATTTTTAAATTTATAGGACCAAAATCAAAATGAGCAATTGATTGAGACCAAAATCAAATTGTTGTCAAGTTATTGACCTTATAAAACTATAATCCCTAAATTGTATATGATACATTTGAGGTAAATAATTTTTTTTCTATACATGTATAAGAGTATATATCTCGTTCATGACTAGCTTTGTCAATGATTTAATGTTAAATGAATTGTGATATTAATTAAACCGTTTAATCATTTTAGCGAAAAGCTTTTATGAAATGGGAAAAAGAAATCAAATTTATCAATTAAAAGAAATCTAAACTTGTGAAACATTATATATATATATATACATATATATACTCACACATTACAATAAAACAAAGAGTTGCTTATGAAATAAGAGACTTACCAATAAAAATTTCCAACAATAAATTTTCATTCATTAATCTATAATAATTTTCCAATAACATTAATTTATCTATAAAATAAAATTTCTAGATAATTAATTACCAACAAGCAATTTATTATAAAATTTTATCTAAAAAACTTTGCCTATAAAAATTTCTTGAATAAATAATTTGTAGGCAAAGAATATAATAACTAGAAAATTTTATAAGCAAAGGAAATCCCGAGTATGAAATTATTTATAAGAAATTTCATTTGTTAATATAGATTTGGAGTTTTAAATGTTAGTTAATTATTGAAAGAAAAATAATCGTTATAATATTTATTAAATATAACACATTCTTTTCAGTTTGCAATTTAATACATCAATTTTTAAAGTTTTACAATTTAATAATTTTTGGATAATAACTAAGTGACGTTGTAATTAGAAATACCACATAAATATCTATTTAATTGCTAACAAATAAAATTGTGACATGAATGTCTACAATTTTTTAACACGGTAATTGATTATTAATTAGTGATGTAGTAACGTACCAATTAATTTTACCCAATGATCAACACCCATCATTCACCCTTTACCCAACTAAAATATGGAGTTACAAATTAAATTACAATAATTGTAGTACTAATTACGGTTTAAGGGGTCCAATAAATACAATATAGTAAAATCTTTCATAAATTAATAAACTCAATAAAATAACAAATTTTTCTGATACCGACTCGAGCCATTTAATAATTTTACCAATTTTAATAAATTAATAATTTTTTCAAAAAATTCTTAAATAATTCATTGGTCCAATCAATATCATATATTGTTAATTTCTTCAAATCATAAAAATAACTAGAATGGTTTAGTAAACTAAGAATCTATTATTGATTTGTTAAACTTCAAATCTCCTTCAATCACATTTCTAACTTGACTAACTTTCAAGTGATACTTTTCATTAAGTCACCATACCAAATCTTGTTGAGTACATAGGGTATCTCTTTTGTACTCACGTATATTTTGATTAATTTTTTAAATATCTTCTAGATTAGAAGTCATTTACTTATATGATTTTTCTGAATTTTTATTTTGTTTATATAAAATTTTCTTAGCTGATGAATATGATGTAAAATAATATTAATAAATGCAATGAATTTCAACTTAATATGTACTTATTGATGCATGATGAATAAATGTATTATTGATAGATATACTTAAACGTAGACATTTTTATAAAAATAAAATTTCACTTTTATCTTAATCTGTGTGTCCAAAATCAACGAACAACTTATACTGGGACAGAGGGAGTAGTAAAAAAGTATTTCTAAAATAATAGTATAATTTATTTTTAAAAATTTTACTCTGTATATATGTTGGCGTCACAAATGACTGACTCTGGCTCATTGCTTCATAATTGGGCAAAAGTATTGACTGAATGTGGCTCATAACTTGCTTCATAATTAGGCAAAAGTATTTATGCGCGCACTTGACTGTTAAGGGTATGATTGATATAATGAAATGAAATTATTGGTGAATAGAATGAATTCATTAATGATATTAACTAAAAAAAATAAGGTTATTTTTATAATTATGAAATGTAGGGACTATATGAGTTTATTTCCTTTAAATTATAATCAAATTATTATTGTTGTTAGTTGCTGAAATTGTTTTAATTTATATAATTATTTTTGTTAAAATTATTATTATTATTAATTATTATTGTTAATAGTCAAAGTTATTATTTTAGTATTACAATTGATAATTGATTATAGAATTATTAACATAATTGTAATTTTAAATATAATATTATTAGTATATATTATTGTTGATGTTGACACAATATTATGAAATATGTTCCCAATATTTCTAGCAACATCATAATTAGTCATTCTTATTAACTTTATCTATGATTACTCGATGTTGTCCTTATTGTCTAGATATGCAAGTTGAAGACGGGAAGCTATTCAGAGGTTAATTATATGTGAGACGCATGCATCCATGAGTAGAAGAGCGACCACTATCAAGGAAGTTATAAATTATAGAGGGGAGTTATGGACTGTTTTGGATCGATCATGCTTTGCAAATTCTTATGATGTGGAGATGCTGAATTTTAAGTTTATAAATATAAAATGGCATCCTACACGTCAATTGGAGTAAACCACAACAACATTATCAAGTACTTACTGTATTAGTATGTAGTTGGTTTGTCTTCTATTTTATTTGAATTGAGTGTTTAGGCATTCAACACAATATTATTTAGGAGTAGTATACATTGAAGTACTATTTCTTATTTTTATCTCTTGTGTAGATCTTGTTTGGGGCTTTTTTGTAGATTTTATTTCGGTCTCTTGTGATATACCTTATTTTTGTTTATTTTGTAAATCTTATATTTGTGTCACTATTGAGTTATAGTAAAGTTTTCTCCATGAGGCATCTGTTGATAGAATTTACTAATCGTGTTTGCTATGTGACTGTTATAACGTATTAATTCTACCAAACAATACTCTAAGATTTATGTGTTCTTGGATAGATAATATATAGAGAGAGAGTGGAGAGTTTAGAGAGAGAAAGTAAAGTGTATTATGATTGGGATTGTATTGAAAATTGTGTAATAGTTACAAGAGAGATCTTATTTATAGGTGTGCGGCTGTGAGGTAGCACCTTATGAGCCTATTTGGCTTCCGGTGTTGACGAAGGTCCGTAACCTCCGTCTTGGTCCCTCACATTGCTTCCCTTAGAATGCCTCCTCCTACTACATCCATATTCTATCCTATTTATACATATCCCTAAGGTACACTGATCCTGGGCGAGCTCCTTAGGCGAGCTCTTGGGCCTTGTGCTATTTCGGGCAGTGTAGGGATGAGCCTCGGTTCGGCCTCTATGTTCACGGACGAGCTACCCCTTTGTGGGCGAGCTCCCTCGCGAGCTCACCTCTCTCGCCCGATCGATAAGTTGACCTCAGACTTTCGGGGTCTGGGCGAGCTACCCTCCACCTCGCCGAGCTCCCTTATGTTTACCTCGGTCCAGGTTGACAGTGTGGCAGCTCTGCGAGCTGGCGACCTGCTGGGCCTTCGCAATAGTTCCATAATCATCTCTAATTAGTTCGCCTTATCAACATTTGCCCCCCCAGCTCGCTCACATCATGACTCATCTAATGTGTGGGCGAGCTGACTTATCCCTCAGATGATGACTCGAACGCTGGCGAACTACCCTCGGGCATGTGCCGAGCTACGCGGGCGAGCTCTGTTGGTCCCAAAGACAGGTTTTAAAGAAGGAATACCCTGAAACAAGTCTAGAAGGGGGGGTTGAATAGACTTGTAGGGATTCAAAACCTTTTTCAAGTTTTCGGCTTATTTCAAAATCAGCAGACTACTTGAGATAGTCTGAATTTGAAAATTGTGCGCCTTTGTGCGGAAACGTTTTAGTGAAAACCGGTTTTAGGTGATGTGCACAAATAAAGAACAGAAAATAAGAATGCAAGACACAAGGGATTTATAGTGGTTCGGACGAAAGGTCCTACTCCACTCTCCACAATCCAACTGGAATTGTGGGGCTCTCCACTAACTTTACTCACTCACTCACTCACAAACTTCGAGAGTACTACTCTCTTACAAACAGTCAATACTTAAACAGCGATCGACTTCTAACAGCTTCTACAAGGATTTACAAAAGATAAGTATGAATGTAGGGTGTTGAGTGCGAGTAATGATTTTGACAGAGTTTCGGCAAGGTTGAAGTGCGTGTAAATCCGATACTGAAATCATCACTGTTACTCTAATTTATAAGGTCAAATAACTAGCCGTTGGGATGGACTAGAAATCTAAGATCCTATAATCTCGTATTCAATCAATTATTGAGATTGATTGAATCTCCTTCTTGATTCCCGTCAATCTTCGCGATCTACAATCAATCAAGTTTGTCCCCTTGATTGATCTTCTATTCTGGGAATCCCTTCCTTTTGTCGCAAGTCAACCCTTAGAGTGATTCCGAAGAATCTGGGCAGAGCACAAGACCTCAGCTGATCTGTCTCCTCAGCTGGTGTACGGTCTCCTGGTACTTGGACCTCAGCTGATGTGCAAGTCTGCTGGTGTGCACCTCAGCTGGTCTTCTGGACTTCATCTGGAAACTCTTGATCCTTGGTCCTTATCTTGTCTGCGACGTGCTCAGCTGATCTTAACTCCTCTGATGTTCTACTCTTGATACTCCAGTGTCAGCTGCTCAAGTCTTCTGTCTTCTGGAATTTGCTAAGTCCTCAAGACCTTAGCTGGTCTTCTTCTCTATGATAGCTTCGGATCTTCTAGGCAGCAAGGTTGAATCCCCCTTACTCGAACCTATCTAATCCTAACTACTCATCAGCTGACTAACAGGTTCAGCAGGTCCTATTACAAGGTGATTGATTTATTATATCATCAAAACATCTAACAAGAATATCCTAACAAGCTCCCTCCGTGGCGGTTTGCGAGCCGACGTGGTGCGGGAATCCAGGCGTCGTGCACGCCTTTTTAGGCTCTGGTTCCCGCCCCCCATAATGACAACTTTCAAATCCTTTGCAAAATGGTCCCTGCACTCCTCGGATATTCGACCTCGCCCCGACGTCTATAAATAGGTGGAGGCGAGTTCATTTCTCACTTTCGCATTTCCGAACTTTCAAAGTATTTTCTGGCAAATGACACATTTGCTCCCGACGAAGATTCCGGCATTTTTCAAGGTAGAAAACCCAATTCCTTTCATCTTTTCTTTTGCAGATTTCTCGTTTCTTTTTTTATTTCTTCGGGCCTCCGGGAATTTTGGACGTTCCCGGTGACTTTCGAACTTCTCAATCATTCCCGTACTGTGACTCCGTCGACTGGAATTTTGGACAAATCCTTGAACTTTTTCGAACTTTGTCGAGATCATGTCGACACACGAATCAAGTGGAACCCCCTCCAATCATAACTCTGGGAAACGACCAATGATTGAGAACGTGCCCATTCCTCTGGTTTCCCACATAGTGATCGGGTCCAGCTCCGAGGCGACCTTGGTAGCTCGCCCAGGCTCTGGCGAGCTACATGGCGAGGTTCGTTCTCACGAGTCGGAGGAAGGGGCCTCCAGCTCCGTCTTCAGCGAGGTATGGGAGGAAGGCGACAAGGTCGCCCATGAGGAAAGGGTCGCCAGTGGCAACGAAGGGCCCGTTGAGGCTGACGAGGAGGTCGCCGATGCGGGCGAGCACGGGGGCGACCTCGAGGAAGTTACAGTGGAGTGGTTCCGATCCATCGGTTTCCCGGAGCCCCAATTGATCGAGCGCGAGGTCCCCGCCGAGGTCGTCCATCCCTTTTGATAGGATTAATACGCTATAACGAGCCACATAACAAACACGATTAGTAAATTCTATCAACAGCATCCACAAATTATATTTATATAATGAAAATTTTGATGTCTTATTTGCAAATTTGTGTGTTTAAGTCTTCTGATGTATATGTTTTCATTTATATTCCTGTATTTTTAACAACACTTTCTAAAACACCCACACACCCCCAAAAAATTAGCTTCATAACCTAAACTAGATATATTTAATTAAAGATCTTGTGTCAAATGTGAATTTTATTTGCAATAGAGTATTTTCTGACCTCCGCACTCAAATCTCCGATCTTAGATGATACTTATTATGCATATTAGAAACCAAAGATGCAAATGCATATTAAGTATCTTAATGAAAGAGAATTGAGGAGTGTCTTATATGGTCATATCGGTTGAATCCGGCAGAGGATGATAATGAAGCACGTGTCAAGCAAGAGTTAAATTGGACGAATGATGAAGTCACATTGGCAAACTATAATTCGAATGCCTTGAACGTCATATCCACGTCTACGGATGTATCTATATACAAGATCATATCAAATTGTGTGTCTGCAAATTATATATTGTAAAGAAGTAAAGATTCAGAGAGCGTTAGAATGACTAAACTTCGAATACTAGGTACCAAATTTGAAAACTTGAAGATGAAAGATGATGAAATCATCTAGTCATACAATACTGAGGTGTTTGGTTTCCTAGATAGGATAGATTGAGTAAGATAGAATTTCAATGGATTGTATTGATTACAATCCTAATTTTAAAATAGTATGTGTTTGTTATTTATGATTGTTTTCTTAAAATTAATCCGATGTAATAATTGAGATCAAGTTATTCCTTTTTTGTAGGATTATGTTGAATTCAAATATCGGGTCAGGATTTAATCCTGGGCTCAAATCCTAGAAACCAAACACTATTTTATTTATAATTAGAAACTTAATCCACCTTAATCTATGAAATAATACACCCTCTGAGAGAATTATTGAGATTTTGAATGAATCTCATTTTCTAGGTGATCTCATCTTCAACACGATGATTAGTACATAAAGTTTTTAGAACAACCTTTTAATAATTTGAAAACTATTAGTTGAACTTTGAACAAAAGAAGGAAACTAATTATGATAAAAAAAGTTATTGCTTAAAAAATGAAC
Source organism: Prunella vulgaris (assembly GCA_026898435.1). Classification (NCBI taxonomy): domain Eukaryota; kingdom Viridiplantae; phylum Streptophyta; class Magnoliopsida; order Lamiales; family Lamiaceae; genus Prunella; species Prunella vulgaris. The sequence continues at coordinate 375,110 of JAPKLY010000085.1, read as the reverse complement.
CTTCTTCTAGTTTTGAAAAAAAATCTTTTGTTACTGAAGTTGATTTGGACGAAGTTGCTTTTGAGAATATTTCAATAATTATGATAATATTTATTTATTGATTTATTGAATTTGACATTTGTGTGGTATAACCGTGAATCTAGAAGAATTCAACACCTTTGAACTACTATAAGATAATATTATTTCTTATTTATTACATTCATTTTTTATTATTCACATTTAATGACATACATCATTTGCTTTTAAGCTTATGCATAAATTTTGTTTAACTTATAGTTGCAGACTAGCTAGTCACTTAATTGTATTATGTGATCACATTATTTTTTATTAACACTTACACTTTATTCCGCTATACTTAGATTTCTCAAGACACTCTCTAAAATGAGAGAATTTATTCTGAAAAGTTTATCTACAAGTAGAGTTGATTATTTTATTTTCATTCAAACTCTATAGTTATAAACTTTGTGTTCTACAATTATATATTTTGATCAAAACCTCATAGGGTATGCTCTTCTTTAGTTTTAAGTGACTTTTAAAAATTAATTTTTAAAAATTAGTGTTTTTTAATATTTAGGAGATTTTAAACCTGTGTTCCTTTTGAATTTTTCAGTAGTAGATTTTAACTTTATTATGAAAGAGAAAATAAAGTAAAATATATATCGGGTAGAGTAAAAAATAAGTAATATTTAATTGATATATTTTATAGGTTAATTTATAGGGGGGAATGATTAAAATTTTAAAATCCAAACTAGAATGGATTTTAGATTTAAAAATCCAAATCAAGGTTTTTAAACTTAAAAAAAAATTAAAATTTAGGGTATATTTGGTTTAAAGGATAAAAATTATCTATCCACCCAAAATAAAGTATTATTTTGAACTATGTTACACGGGTACGGGTACGGAGTGCGATACGATACGGGTGGGGGGATACATCATTTTTCAAAATTATAAGATACGATTCGACAATGATATGATATTCATATTTATTTTATTACATATTATAATCTATGATAAATTAAAAATAGGGTTAATTCTATAAAAATGCACCACCTTTACTCAACTTACAATTTAATAATGAGCTTCACGATTATTATAAAAAATCCCAACCTTTTAAATAATTTCAATTCGATACACGTTTTTTATTTTCGGTCCGCAATTGATGACATGTCTCGCTGAAGTGCGTGAAAGATTGCCACGCTGGCGTACACGTATTAAATTATCTTTTTACTTTTTACTTTTTAGTTTTCATATCATACCTAATATATACAAAAAAACAATAATTGATATTACAAAATGTTTTAATTCATATTTTAATTCTTATACACATATTCAGATTAATTTAGTTTTTTTATGGTAAAAAATTACTCCCTCCGTCCATGAAACTTTTTCCCATTTCTTTGTGGGCACGAGATTTAATGAAAAGTAGTATTATATTGAAATGGTAGATAAAGTAAGGGAAAAATATGAGTATTGTGGGGCCTAAAATTTTATTGTGAGTGTGGGTTGTTTCCAAATAAGGAAATGAGAAAATATTTTGTGGACAAACAAAAAAGAAAAGTGGGAAATAGTTTGGTGGACAGAGGGAGTATTAATTTACTAAGTCAAATTTAACGCTACCATACAAATTTGAAAATTATCTTATTTTTTCTGTTTTAGTTTTTGATTTGGATGTTTGAAATCGAAATAAAAATAATAATAAAGTAAGATAATTAATAATAAAATATTTTTTTATTCAGATTTATGAAAGTATTTTCACGCCCCTCTCTTATTTTATAGGCATATGACTCTGTCAAGGCCATTGAGATCTCTTTTAAATTTGACTGCTATGTAAATATACGTATTTTCAATCTTAATTTGAATTAGTCATATTTATTTATTTATTTGTAAATTTATTTAAATATTCAAATTTTATTTTATCATGCTTAAAAAAAAATTCAGGTTTCAATTTTTTTTTTCATATACTTATATTTCGGATCCTGCAAAATTCTTTGAACACGCATCTTTTCAGTTATTCCTTACTTTTTTTTAAATTTTGATTTTTTTTATTTTGTTTAATACTCCTTCTTTCTATTCTTTTTTTCTACGCACTCCTCTTTTTCGGTTATTCTTCACTTTTTTTTTAATTTTGATTTATTTTATTTTATTTAATATTCATATACATATATTCAGATTAATTCAGATTTTAATTCTTATACACATATTCCAATTTTAATTCATTTTCATATACTTATATTTGGATCCTGCAAATTTTAAATACCGAATACTTCTAATTTGTTTTTTAATAAAAAAAAAATACACCCGCGCAAAATTGTGAATACTACTAAATTCTTGTTGAAAATTCATATTCGAAATTCAAAATTGCGAATACTACTAATTTGTTGTTGAATAACTGTTTGTATACTAAAATTGTTGAATTTCAAAATTGTGAATACTGATAATTTTGGAATTTCAAAATTGTGAATACAACGCTTAAAATTGTGAACACTACGAACTTGTTCTTGAATATTCAAACCCGAATTTATTGTTGAATATTCATATTCGAATTTCAAAATTGGACCTAATATTTCATGCAATATTTTTTTGGCCCAAATAAAAAAATTAAATCAGCAATATTTCAAATTGTGAATACTTTTAATTTTATTTCCATATGTATTCAAATTTCAATTTGTGAATACTACTAAATTGTTGTTGAATATTTAAATTCGAATTTCAAAATTGTGAATACTGCTAATTTGTTGTTGAATGTTTGTATTCAAATTTTAAAATTGTGAATACTACTGATTTGTTGTTGAATATTCATATTCAAATTTCAAAATTGGACCTAATATTTCATGCAATATTTTTTTGGCCCAAATGAAAAAATAAAATCAGCCCAATTGAGATGATAAAAAATAAATGTGTCTAATATTTTTTTTCTAAAATAAATGTGTGTAACATTACATCAAATTTATTGAGATGTAAAAAGTAAATGTGTCTAATATTACGTCTAATTTATTGGAAACTGAATGACTAGAAAGTAAATCTCGAAATCATGTCTAGATACACAAGTCATTTCCATACAAATTCACAAATAGGAAAATTTTGTGAGACTAGATTAGCATTAACAAAGCTTCAGGTCAAAATGGGAAAAGAAAGAAGAAATACACACACACACACACTCAAATGTCGGTTACATCATGAATCAAATCAAGGAAAAAGACAGATCCAAACAATGTAAAGCAACTAAAGAGAAAAAATTGTTCCGCCATTTGCACCAATTAGCCACAGTCATTAACAAAGAGCACAAAATCAAGTCGAAAAGTAATACAATAAAAAGCTACAAAAATCCACAAAGGAACCAAAAGAATTTCAAGAAGACGCAAAACAAGGAAAAAAGCCCACCGAATCAGAGTTCTGTCGCCCCTGTTCATGCACCCATGGCCGCTGCCCTGCCACTGGATCTGTTTTGCATCAGCCGCCGGAAGTCGTCCTCGGTTAAATCGAAAAGCCCACCAGAATTGAAGCTATCATCACCGGAATTCGTGGCCACTTGCCGGAAACCACCGGAATTTCAGAGCTCTGTTCCACGCGGAACTCTCAAAAAGCCGCTTGCCGGAAACGCCGCAAGCAAACCACACCGCCACTTGCAGGAGAAGATGATTAAAGCTCCTCACACCTCTGTTCTTGTTCACCACGTTGCGCCTGGAAGCAGTTCTCCACAGCCGCGACAACCACGATGCTTTGTTTAGTGTTTGAAGAAAATGAAAGAATAGTGGATATTGAAAGAGTTCAGAAAGAGGGTGAACGAAAGTGTATTCAGTTTATGGAAAAAAAAAAAAGAGCCTTGCCCTATAAGGGAAATGAATGTTTTTAATTTTTGAATTTGAGTTTCAGAAAGAGACATGAGGAATTGATTTGATATGACAGCTAAAGTCTATACCCTAATCTACTTTTTACATAAGAAAATGGTCCACAATAATTTAATAAGTAAAAGGGTCCCACAAAGTGTTGCATTCTGAAAACTTAATTTTTGGGTATTGCACTTTGCAATTTCACCCTTATAAGTGTTGCATTATGTAACCCACCCTAATAAAAATTTATCACTTTTGTCACTTTTTATAAAAACTTGAGTAAGTCTCTTGTGCATCAGTTACACGGTGCAATTCAAGTTCAAGTTCATTTTTTAAAAGTTAAACTATAAAAGATACATTTTTCAGTAATAACATGTGTAACTTTTCAGTAGTATTTTGTTTAACTTTTAAAAAATGAACTTAAGTTGTACCGTGTAACTGATGCATACAAGACTAATCCTAAAATCTTTATTATTTTTATTAAAATTTTATTTCTTTTTAAAAGGGATAATTTTTATTAATCTCATAGTTTTTTTTGTTTTTGTTTTCGCTGATTTACTTTTTGGTTTTCTAAATAAGTTCGTTTATGCTTTCGATAGTTACTCCCGATCAAAATCTCATTTTCAGACGCTATTTCGCATTTTGCAGGTGTCCTCTGCAGAACAGCCACACGGCAGTGTAAGTTTCTATATCCCGTCCAATTCGATGTCCCTAATTCTGTTTTCTCTACAATCAAAATGATTGCATCTTTTAGGGTAGCAAATTGGTCCTAGTTGTGTTAAAGAAGATGCTATAATATTGTTATATGAATATCTGGTACTGGCATTGTGAATTTTGGTGATTGTATATTTCATGTTATGTAAGAACAATATATTTCAGAATATGAATTTATAGACTTGGCTAATTGTTGCTCCTAATCTGTTGATGTGAATCTGACTCACTTCTGAATAAAATCGAAACCTCCAACCACAAGCTGCTTAAGAGATTTGTGTAGAATAATGTCTGCATTTTTTAGTTTTTCTTGATGAGAACAACATATGTTTCTACTTGAAACTCCTAGTTCAAGTGTCAGTAAACAAACAGTATCCAAAATTTGGAGCCATTTTTCTTAAGACAAAGGGACCGGTTTTCGTTTCTTTTTTCATGTAATGAAGGGATCAATACTTACTATTATAATAAGACTACACAATTTATGTACTTGACAGATGCAGTTACACACAAGTCACCATTTTATAGTTGTATATCTATTTCTCAGGCTTTGCATTTTTTCATCTGGGAAATTGAATCTCTAGGTGAAGATGCTTGACAAAGTGCATATACTCTTTGTCTGCTATTTCAGTGATGACTTTGACATGGCGTGGATAGCATTAACCTTGTCAGTAATTGTCCTCTGGTTTGCATCTCTGTGCAAAGTTTTTCTTGGATCTTCCTCCACCACAAAAACAACATTCTTAGATGGTGGTAAATTCATTATCTGTGTTCATAAGCATATACGAAATGCTATAAAGAGCAGCATTAGAACTTAGCTTCTTGATGATTGCTTTCTCTCTGAGAAAAAGATTTAGTGTCCCTAATTGGCATGTCTAAAATGTGTTTGTGTGGGTAAATCTTCTTACCAATCTGTTTTAATTTTCTTGTTGACTTGTTTAACGTCAGACAGGAGTTCTAGAAGGAGAAATGTCTTACTGGTTATTGCACATCCTGATGATGAGTCTATGTAAGATTGAATTTTTTATAAGAGGGAACCTGTTAACTGAAGATTAATTTGAATAACATGAATGACAAACATATTTGAAGCCATGCAATACAGTCAATTAAGGACTGACTTGCATGAAATTACATCATCTCTCAAGTGTTGTCCTTGATATAATTATTGGAAATACCAACTTTAGTACTTACATAGTCAATAATTATTTTGCATTGCAGGTTCTTTGCGCCGGTTTCTTAATTTCAAGGAATCATAATCTACATGTACTCTGTATGTCAACTGGTAATGCTGCCATGTGCTCTGTTGCTCAGACTCGGCAAAAATGGTGCCGTACCAGGATCTACCGGATATGACACGGATAAGGGTGCGGGACACGTACCAGATTCTCCTAGTTTCCCGCGGACACGGTTGTTTTCTATCTCGGTGGCAGGATTAAGATTGATGACAAAAAAATCCAGATTATAGACTATTAGATAAGATGAAGACAAATGACTGATGAGCGATGAAGAGTTGAAGACGATGAAGATTGATGAGTGATGAAGATAATTCATCACTGATCAGTCATTTATCTTCATCTCCTCTAATAGTCTATAATCTGAATTTTTTTGTCATCAATCTTAATCCTGCCACCGAGATAGAAAACAACCGTGGTCGCGGGAAACTTGGAGAATCTGGTACGTGTCCCGCAACCTTATCCGTGTCGTATCCAGCGGATCCCGGTACGGCACCATTTTTACCCGAGTCTGAGCAACAGAGCCGCTTAATTTTACTGAGATGCTGATAACTAAAAGAATCGCTTCAATTCAAGAAGGTTCTCTGGAAGTTTGCAAATGACTACTAAAGTTCGTTGCAAGCATCAATAATTTCTGCCTAAATGGCTATGGCTGTTCTTGAAATTAGAGGTTCGAAGATTGACAGAATTCGGCTTTCAGAATTGTTGAGAATATGTCTTGTTTAATAGATCAGAATAAGTTTCGTCTCATAGGTTTTGCCTGTATTCTCAGAGTTTATTACACTTGCTGCTCTTATAGGCAATGCAGATGGCATGGGAAGTATCAGAAAAGAAGAGCTTTACCTGGCCTCTGCCATTCTCAAGGTTCTTGCTTTTTTTTTATTTTACTTTATTATCTATATGCAAAAGCCATCTGTATTATGTGTTGGGCTTGTTACTTCAGTGATACATTTCTTCATTTTTACTAATTAAAGTGAATGCTTTCTATATTTCAAAAATAATTTCTGAAATTTTTGTTCCCCCCACATCCCCCCACCCCCCAAAAATAAAAATCACATGGTACGCAGATTCCGACCAACCAAGTGAAGATTCTGGACCATCCAGATTTACAGGTTTCTTCCTGGACTATCTACTAAGTTGAATAGTGTCATTTGACTGCATAATTACACTGGTGGTGATGTGGCATTGCGATTAGGACGGTTCTGGAAAAGTGTGGAACTGGAATTCATTGGAAAGCATCATTGATGAGGAAATGCGCATCCATTATATTGACGTAGTAAGATTTAGTTTAGTTGTCGATTCTAACTTCTTCATCCAATGGGAACTTAACCACCATTTGGTAGCTTTGTGCTATTATATGCATCCTCATTCTGCAAAATTTTAGCTCTTTTTATGTTCTTTTTTAGATCATTACATTTAAAGAACATGGAATCTCTGACATTGTAACCACCAAGACGTACATTAAGGAGTAAGGTATGTCATTTAGTAACTAAGTCCAGTTCCTGAAGGTTCTGAAACGGATTTGGTACTTTCTGTGTATCTCAGAAAATTATCGCTTGTAAGCTGGCCATTGTTCACTCTTTCACTCTTTATCGGTATTTGGACTTTTCCCTTAGTTAATGCTCTATAATATAATCTGTTAGTTAGTCCTAAACTTACCTTCCATTTTTTCTCATTTTCACTACTTTTAAGGTTATGAGCGAATAGATTGTGGTGATAAGTTAATGATTTTCAGGTAAGCCCTAATATAGTGCGCAAGTACATCGGGCCGATATATATTTGGTTATCCTCGTTATTTACCAGTCGTCAAAGAAATAAACAGACACATTGCTTGATCAACTTAGATCTCCGTAAAAGTAATGCTGCAATGGCGCAACATTCTAGCGAATGGGTTTGGTCAGTCTTCCAACTTCTTTTAACATTTATAGTATCACTAATTCGTGCTGGTGGCTTTACTTCCTTTTGCAGGTTCCGGAAAGTTTTTGTGGCCTTCTCAAGTTGTACCTACGTCAGTACCCTTAGGAAAATCAAATGAGCATCTTTTTGTCAAACTCTAACTTATTGAGGAGGCCGACTAAAGATATGGTTCTTACACAGACAAAGCGTTGGTTGGGAGTTGATTTGATCTCATGATATCTGATAAATCGGACGAAATCAGACCATGAAGGTGATATTAATATATGCTTATTTTAGGCGATGCTGCTTTTGAAGTGTTGGTTGCAACTTGTTATTTATTGGTCGATCGGCTGTTGGGTTAGTGAAGGTAATATTATCGGATTTGGGACGCATTTATGTTAAATTCATGTGATACTTAACAAAATAAATTCGTTATTACAGAGATGAATTCAAATTAATCCTTAGGGAGGAGTCTAGTGTTGATGGCTTTGGTACTAAAGCGATCTGGAAAGGTATCCGAGTAGCGGTCGAACCGGTCCGACCGACCGGTCCAATCCGCTTTTTAAAGCATAGTCCACAAGCTGTCATCAGTTTTTGAAATGAATCCATTCTTACATAATTTTGCTAGAGTTTGAAATGAGTTCTTCTATTAATAATGTATGGTGGATTATAGTCCTCCAATTGACTATTAAAATTGAAATCTTTTAAAAATTTTAAGTTTTCTTTTTAATTTGATAAGATAACCCAAAATGCAGAGAGGCTGTAGTAATTTAAAAAAGGGTCACAATATTTATGAAAAATGTGATGGATATATATTCCATTTCGATTGCTTCAGCTTTAATTTGCTGAGATTTTTCTTTTCTGAAAAAGACACTAAACTTAAAGTAGAGTGGTCTTCAATGCTTGCCTTAATTTCTGATTTGTTTATCAATATTTTGTGCTGAAGAAATGTTCAAAGAATATGTGAATATAATCATAACCCTTTTTATGGTGTTAATCACACTCAATTTTATATAATACACTGAAATAAATCAGCCTGATGTTTTTTTTTTTTTTTAATGAAATTACTATTATAAAATATTTCACATACAATATTTAAGAAAAGAGTAAAATATTAGCTAATCATGATTAATTTTTAAAAAAGAATAATTGCAAAACATAAAAACCTGCTACTAGTTTTGTGTTTCAGTAAGAATAATCATTTGTTTTCTTATAGGGCCACTCGCACATTGATATAAAAATAATACAATATTTTTAAATATGTTCAATATGTAAAAAAATAATTTTATTATTCAATTTATATTTACATTATTATGCAAAAGTTTTGTATTTATTTAAAAATAGTGTATTTTTTTGTACTAGTCTGTGATTATTTTTAATAAATATTTATCTGGACATAAATAAGTACTTATTTATATAATAACACATATGAGGAATTGCAAACTGAGTTACTATATACAAACAATCTACATAGATGAACAGCATAATAAAATAACATATAGTTGTTCTTACACAAATATATATTTGTCTTTAACACATGAATAAATATTTGTTATTTCTATGGGGCTAGTAATAAATATGAGTAAGTCTCTTGTACATCAGATGCACCGTGCAATTTAAGTGTATTTTTAAAAAATTATACTATTTATTATTAAAAAGTTACACAAATTATTACTAAAAATTTATATTATTAAATATATATTTTTTAATAATAATATGTGTAATTTTTCAATAATTTTTTGAAAATAAACTTAAATTGCAAGGTGCACCTAATACATACAAAACTAAACGAATAAATATTTATTCATTAAAACACAAATATTTGTTGTTATAATAACACAATATGAGAGTGAATTCTTTTGTACTCCCTCCGTCCCGTAGGAATTTGCACCCTATGGGACGGCACATTTTTTAAGAAAAAATAGTTGAATATATAAAGTAGTGGTATATGGGTAAATATGTGTAAAGATTTGTGAGTGTGCACGTAAATCAATACTTTCTTTTTTAGTAGTGTGCAAATTTGTGTGGGACGTCTAAATAAGGAAAGTGTGCAAATTTCTACGGGATAGAGGGAGTATGACTTTTACACGATTCTTTAAAAAAATCCTGTCTGACATAATACGACCCGCAACAAATTTTATCCATCTTTTCAATGTTTTAATATTGTATGCTTAATATTTCATATAAATATTCGTTTCATTATAAATATGGAGAATGAAAGATGAAGATGTATAGACAATTCCAACTATATAACATGTATTATGAGTAAAAATAAAGGTGGTTTTGAATAGGGATGTTAGATGGGCCGTAACCCAATGGCACGCCCGTTTAAACTGATAAAAATAAAATTTAGAGTTAATATTTTTTAAAATTATTTAAATAAAGATCATTTTGGTCCTGAATCATTTAGCCTAATTCTATAGGGCTGAGCCTTAGAGCCCATTCAATATTTTTTTATTTAATTTTATAATAATTTTATTAATGATTATTTTATATATTTTAAATATAAAATGAGATAAAAGAAAATATTTGTGCAAAGTATAAAATAATAAAAATATTAAGTATTAATGGTATTATCTTTTATTATGCTTGATTTTTTTTTAAATTGATTGATATGATTTAATGTTTAATACATCAATTATATATTAATATTATATATATTTTAGTTTTACATATTGTATGTAAATTGAATCATGTCATATTATTGATATTTTGAATTTTGATTTAAAATTAATTTTTTAATAATTTTTATTCAGTAGCTCGTTAGAGGCCCGTTTTGCCTGCGAACAACGGTTTGTTAATAATGAACCGTTAAGGCACTGGACCATTTAAGCTCGTAACCTTGTAGCGCTGACTCTAGTGGGTTAGGACCAACCCATTTAACATCTTGTAAACATATTAAAATTAAATTTTAATTTTTGAATAGATTTTATATGAAAGTGATTCATATAATGAACCACTTTTTAACAAGTCCAAGAATCGTAGTAGAAATTTGAAGGAGTTAAAAGAAGCAGCCAAAGAAAAGCATAAAGGAAAGCCATTAAGCACAAGAAACCAAGACTAGTGTGTGATTTTTGGTGCATAGAGAGCAGAGCTTGGAATTCTAAAGTGAGTTTAGAAGCAATAAAGCAAATGCCTTGGTTAAACCCAACCTAGCTTCCACTTTATTCTAACTACAAATCTCTACTTTGGGAGTCTTCTGTGTCAATTCTTCCCACCAAACTCTCTTCACTTGTTTTATCCATCCCACATTTGTAATAAGATGAGGTGGAAAACATGTATGCATGGTCGTTGGTCTAAAAGAGGAAGGGAGTTGCATAGATTCTTGTCTTCTCAACTATGATGTTTTCCAACTTAACTTTTATTCAAACTTGTCAGAGTCTTCTAAAACAGCCAGGCTCCCTTATCATTGGCCTCAATCTAACTTCTCTACTTGTTTTCACCCCTCCCCTTTTTTGCTTTATCACTTTAACCCCCCACTTAATAATACTACATACAAATGACCCATTTTTGCAACAGAGAAAGCACAGTTCCAAACACATTCTAACATCCCATTTCTTCACCACAAGAAATTATGGCCACCTCACCCTACAGACTCCTCATCCTAACCTTCTTCTGTATCGCCTTTTTGTCCATTCAAGTCACGGCTTCCAGACGCTTAGTCCTCGCTCTAGAAAGTTCGAGAGACCAAGACTTGAACGTCCCACAGGGGATCGCGCCTTCGCCAGCAACGACCTTTGATCCGAATGAGTCGCAGAAACGGAGGGTGCGTAGAGGATCGGACCCGATTCACAACAAGTGCTAGAAAAACGGTTGAAGCAAATGATCAGAATGCTATAACGTTGGTGATTGATGAACCACTTTTGCTTCCCCTGGTGTTTAAAGTATAGGTTTGTTTTGTATTTGATTGTTTTATTTGTTCAAATCACTCACTTTTTTTGTCTATAATGAGCTGAAAATGCAGCTAGATTTCGTAAATCATAGAATCTAACAATACTTAATTAGGTACTATATATATATATGTTGTTCATTTAGAATGTGTTTAGTTCTTCATTATCTTTGGATGATTTATGTAAATCATTTTTAAACAACTCGAAACATCTTCTACGCCTCTTCCCAAATCAATACACATTCATTCTTGGAGTTCAAATTTTTTTATTAATCTCAATATTTCAAAAAAATTGTCAATTTTGTCCTAAAGTAACCACAAAAATTAAAACTATTTTGTCATTTTTTTTCCATGTGAATGTCCAATTTTAATTCCATAACGACATTTTTTATTTTCCAACAATTTTAATGTTTAATATATGAACTTAGTAGAAATGGAATGACAACCTTTTTTTAATCAAAATTGAACCGTTGAAAAATTATGGGACGAACAACTTTTCTACTCTGATATGGATGATCAAAACTCACAATAATTTCAACCTAAAAAATCTATCATATTTCAGATATTTCCCAAAACTGATTCTGCATATCCGGCCTACATCCTACCAAAACTGCAGTTACTTACAGAAAGTGTGATCTGTTGTATCTATTTTCGCGATGAACATTCAACAGAGTATTCTTTTTCTTGCGAGCAACAGCTTGCCATATCATGTCCACAGCATCATTTGGCTGAGCTGGAAATTGATACTCATAATGTTGGCTTATACTCTTCAATCTTTCCCACATTTTGTTCCACTTTTCTTGCCCCATTCCTCTTAGAATACTAAGTAAATACCCCTTCTTCACGGCATCGGCTGCTCTCACGAACACGCAGAATTCAGAGTAATCGAGAACATCCTCAAATGGCAGCTCAATCTCATCACTGATGATCACGGGAACGCAGTGAGTGGCAATAGCATCGAAGAGACGATTCGACGAAGGGGTGTCTCCAGCTAAATTTAGGCAGAATTTTGATGAGGCCATCCCTTTTCCAGCATCTTTTATCCCCTTTCCTTGAGCGCTTCCGAATGTGAAATGCACGTCTTTTTCGTTCTTGATGAGGCGGTATAGTTCTTGACGCACGACTCCACCCTACATATCGATCAGAAATTCCATGAAACCACGAAAACAACTGATACTATTCAACGAATATAGCAAATACTGACTAACTAGTAGTACATTTTAGCATGCGCCCGTGAGTTGCAAAGTGCATGGTAGGGATTCATACACTTGTATCATGTGAATTCAAGCACATATGTCAAGCAAATCAACTTCATGTATTCACTATCAAGAAATGTATAAATGCAACTGCACAAATATTATTAAACAGCAACATTATAAGTTTCTCATTTTGTCAGCTTCCCGTTTTCATTTTTGTTGACCTCTATGTCCCCACATCCTCAACCACATCAATTTTTTATATCCCTATCCAATCATATCAACTTGTACTACATCTCATTTTACATTATGTTTCTTAAACTGTGAAAAACAAATGGAAACGGTGCACACAACTTACATCTTTTCGATAAATCGCTCCTTGGAAATACACCAGGATCGGGCGTTGATCAAAGGAAGGCGATTCAGCAGGCCGAATTGCCTTCACCATATGCTTGTAGGGAGCAATGACATCCTTCTGAAGGTTGGCTATCTTACGCGGGTATCTAGCAAAATCCGACAAGACAAACATGCCCTTACTCAGCCTTTTCCGAGCAAACAACATGCTATTAGGGTGGTGGGCGACGATCAAATGATCCTTCCCGCCATTTCGTCTCCACTCTTTCCGTCCTTCCAAATACCTCACCAACCTCTCCTGAAGCATTCTATCCACACCACCACCACTTTTCTTATCATGACGCTTCGAGTGCCTGTTGTAGCTCAACGACGAAAAGAAGGGGACGAATGCCACATTCGCTTCGCTACATTTACTGACTCTAATCGCACTACTGCATCCCCCTACCACATTGCCAGTACCCTCCGAAGCAAGAAGATCAAGAGTAAGCCAATACTCCACACTATGCTGCAAATTCAAACCCCCCGGGTAAGAGGGTACTTTCGTCAAATCACTTACGTTAGGCCATGTTTGGCCATCACTTCCGTTCCAACCTACCAACCCGAAGTGAAATTCTCGGGGCAGCTCATACATATACACCTTGAGAAGATCTCCAGTTCTGCCACATTGTTTCCCTTCGACTACATTTTCCGGAGTACTTTGTTTATGATCAATGGTTGCATGTTTACTGGAGAATTGATCAAAGAGTTGATCATGTGATACCATTGGGCTAATGGAGGTGTTACTATCATTAATAGAGATGAACTCAAGAAGGGATTTAGAAATGATTAATGGGCTGTTGTAGTAGTACTGTACAAGGGACAGCCAAGATGAAATCAAAAGAAACATTGAAATTGCAACAAGGCATGAAAGAAGCCTTGGGGGCAGAATAGTCTTCTCTGCCAACAAAGACATAATAATAATTATCACACAATTTCAACCCCCCACAATCAAACTAAACTCCATATATCCCAAATTTTCTCTTGAAACAAAAATAAAATCCAAATAAAAATCTGCAGAGAGAAACAAATTGAAAAAAAAGAGGGATGCATGGATTGAGTATTGAATATCAAATCCTTAAAAAAAATGAATAGAACTATTATCAAGAATCAAATAATTTAATATTGGCCATCAACATTCGTTGCGTCCTTTAGAATAGAAAAAAGGAAAGAGAAATTAAAAGGTGGCGAGAAAAATACCTTGTTTTGTAGAGGGATGAATATTGACGTATATATATACGTATACGGTTGCATATATACGCAGCTTTTCTGTACGTATTTTCCATGGCCACCAGTTTGAGGCCTGTGTTTATGAGGGAATTTATTTTGACTATTGAAATTCCACTTCACTTTTGATTATAACAGGAAAGTATCATTAATAATAAGAATTATTATTGATAAGAAAAGAAAACGTGTTGACGTGTGTATTATCATGAAATATTTATTTGGATTTTCCATTTTATATTTACAACGTGACAACAAAGCGGTAGTATGTCGAACAGACACATCTCTCTCTCTATACCATTGGGAGTTTGGTTGTAAGAAAGTTCTTTGCACATACAGGTGGCAAACGGGCCGGGTTGGGCTGGAGCCAAAGTATATTCCCGAGTTGAGTTGGTTAATTTTTTAATTGAGCATATAAAAATATAGATCAGTCCAACTCAAATATAGAGTAGACCAAATCAAAATTACTAATTTTTTTATGTGAACGGGCTCATTCGGTCGGCTCATCGAGCCAAAACATATTTACTGGGCCAGATGACCCATTTTTTAACTAAGTTTATAAAAATTGAGTTTAACTCAATCTAAATATCGAGAAAGTCAAACCAGACCATCCGGCCGAACCAAAATTGCAAGCTATGTAATTGCACATTAATGGGATATTTAACAAACCACAATCATAGGTGTATATATACAGAGCTCAACTGATTTAATTAATTTTTTAGCGGATGCTCCTTCTATGAATCTTATTTACATTTTTCTTTTCAGTTCATTTTTTTTCTTAAACTTTTTAAAATAAATTAAATTAAAATTTAAACCCTATAATATTTTTATTTTTATTTTATCTATATTTTTAATATAATATCGATTCGCATTTAAAAAATATATAACTAAAATTTTATGGACTGAAAAAGTAATATTTTTCAATTGACTCCTGAGAACCTGTTAAAAAAATTGAGTCTTGAAAAATAATTTTGAGAAATTTTCAAATAAATTTTTTAAAAAAATTCACGTCATTCTAAAATTTCACAATCGGAAAAAAGACGGAATCCTTTTGTAATATAAAAAATTAGGCTTGCTCAATATTTTAAATTCGATTTCTACTACCCAATATATATTGCACTAATTCAAACAAGTGTTACTTTAAAATATGCATTTAATGAAATTTGCACAGGATAAATACTGCTGCCTCCGTCCTAAAACTATATTTATACTTTTGTTATATATTCTTTACAGAAAATAATAAAATATAAAGATATATTTGAAATGGAAGGAGTAATATAATAACTTATCTGTTATTTTTTTATTCTTAAGAAAGTCATATAATTCTAATACTAATGATTATAAAAATAACTAATACACACCCCTAAAAGAAAGTTATTAATGAACCATTTATGGTGTATTAGAAAAATTAAGAAAATAACACAATTGATTTTAATTTTTTGCGATTTTCTGAAAATCCAAAAAAAAATTAAAAAATACTTGTTTTTATTTATAAAAAAAGCTAACTAAATATAAATATTTAAAGGTGAAATCTTAAAAGTTTATTAAAGTATAACTTTCAAAATATTAATTTCTTGGGTTAAATATAAAAGTTTTAAATCTTATTTTCACATGACTCATGCATAATTCTTGAGTTATAAAGTAATTTGAATAATAGTTGATATATCAATTTTTATTTGATGTCTCCTTCTAAACATATTTTATATGCATATTCAATATTTCGTTAAGTATGAATTAAAATAGATTTTTCTTTTGTAGAATTTTACAAAGATGGATGTGATTGGTGCAAAAATTGTTCGAAATTCACATATATTATTAACTTATTTTAATAGTGTAAGGATATAAAAATTGCACTCAATTAAAATAATGACACGTGTATAAATTAAATAAATATCAACATATATTACTATTTTAATTTTGAGGATTTATCAAATTAATTTTCTAATTAAATAGTAAAATGATTTTTATTGTACACGATACAAGTAGTTATTAAATTATGAGTCTCTCGGCACTCGTAAATGACAATAAATGGTTGATTTATCCTATTTATTTGAAATAATAAGTGCTTCGTATAAATAAAGAAGACGACGGAAATTAATCAAACTAAATTTGGTCGATTCATAAATGCTGTCAATCAAATCAACATCAGCCAACCAGATCGAGCCACATGTCAGCGCGAATAAGGAAGGTCTTCACCTCTCCACCCTATAAATAAGGGTCAAGTTCATGCATTCCAAGACAATGAAATATCGAAAGATCAAAATTATTGAAGACGAACGAGCAAACAGCAATATCCTCTCTA
Organism: Prunella vulgaris; assembly: GCA_026898435.1. Classification (NCBI taxonomy): domain Eukaryota; kingdom Viridiplantae; phylum Streptophyta; class Magnoliopsida; order Lamiales; family Lamiaceae; genus Prunella; species Prunella vulgaris. The sequence continues at coordinate 358,443 of JAPKLY010000085.1, read as the reverse complement.
CGAGCAACTTGCGAGCTAAGAAGATTCAAGTCATTCTTCAAAGATTCAAGTTGTTCTTCACCATATCCAAGTCGTTCTTCGTCAAAACCCTCCAGAAATACCGTTTGATTCAAGACAAGAGGCCAAATCCCTCCGATCAGACGTTTTTCTCAAAAAACACTTTGAAGATCATCAATCGTTCTTCGCCAAATCCAGCCAAAAACATCCTTCGATCAGAAACAAGGAGCTACATCCCTCTGATCAGACGTTTCTTGCCCAAGAACACCTTGAAGATCATCAAGCGTTCATTACCGCCTTCAAGAGTTCTTCATCAAATTAATCCACAAACGCACTCCAATCAGAGATCAAAGTTCAAGATCCCTCCGATCCAGTGTTCCAGATCAAATCCACCTTGAAGATTTGAAGAGAATTCTTCACCAAATCTGAAGCGTTCTTTTTTAAAAAATCTTCCAAAGATCTCGCTTGATCCAAAACAAGACTTCACCGTCCTTAGATCAAGTGTTTCAAGTCAAGCCAAGACAAAATCAAAGTCAAATCACAGCCAAGTCAAAGTTGAAGGAGAATCAGAGGACAAGTTAGAGAGAGAACCCAAAATTCAAGAAAATAACTTGTATATCATTTAAAGTGTTAATAAATATTTTATTTACACAAGAATTGTTATCACAAATAGAATTTCTTACATTTTGATGTCTAATTCAATTAATTGAGCTTAATTGTCGAAAATGGTGTTTGCTTTGCTATTTTGTAAAATTGGGGCATTTTCAAAGCGAGTGTATGCCTACATAGGAATGACAATGGGGCGGGTTCAAACCCGGATCTGCCACGAACCCGTACCGTACGGGCCGGGTAAAAAACCCAATTAAATGGGTCGCAGGGCGGGTTTGAACCTATTTGATCCAAAGCCCATCAGGTCTGGGACGGATTCTGGTATTAAGTGGACCCGCCCCGCATATAATGTGTGTATATATATAGTTAAATGAATATGTTATATTACATATGTATATTCATTTAAGTTTCAATAAACTATATATGTATGATTTTAAATATTTAGATTTAATATTTTGAAATTTGAAATTGACTATTACGTGTATTTATTGTTATTTAAATCATTCAGATGTATATTGTTGTTATATTTCAAATTTTAAGATATTTTTTTATAATGCATTTGATATGTATAATAAAAATTGGCAGATATATGATCGGGGCGGGTTTTCAACCGGCGATGCAGGGCGAGTCCAACTCAAAATTAAAGTAGAGCGGAATGGGTCTCGAGTCCAAAAGAATTTATGATACCCATCCCATTATCATCTCCATGTCTACGTTTTATTCAAGATAATTAAATAGAGAATTGGACCTAATTAAGGCCCAGGTTAAATGCGCCCAAAATTGTTTGAATCACACCCACTTGTTGAGTACACCCATAAAAAATTTCCACACATTGCCCTTGTTCTCTTTACAGAACTTCATTCTGAAATTGCATCTTGCCCTTGTTCTCTTTACAGAACTTCATTCTGAAATTGCATCTTGTTTCTGAAACGGTGCAGCCACCAACCCAACAGAATTAGGGGTCGAAAAACTTTTCATAAATTAGCGCTGTTTTCGTTGCCCCATCGGGCTTGAATTGAGCAGTGCGACGGCGAATAGGATCGGCGCCTGGGCTTCAATTCGTCGGGCACGGAGTGGCTATGGGCAGACGACGGTTGGGCGTGCGTTTTCACTGTTAATAGCGACGAACAGGGTATATTGAGGACGACGACAAGGAACGACTTTGGTCCTGGAAGAGCTCCGGCGGTCGCTGGGATTTGTTGCAGAGTGGGTCGGACGGCGAATGTGGGTTTCCGGTTACGGTTTCTCATCTCCGGCAAGATGGCAGAAATAGGCGGCGTTAATAGCAGAGAGCAGTCGATTTCTAGCGTCGGATTTGACTTCGTGCGACGGTTCCTTCTTTGCGGCTTTGAGTGTCGATTGGCGACGGCCGTGTGTGTTTGTGGTGCGTCGGATTTCTGGTCATCGCTGCGGATTTCAATAAGTGTCATATTTCGTTAAAAAATTATTATGTTGCTGACAAAGTTTTTTAAATTGCTTAAAAAGTTGTTTGTCTCTCTGAATTTCACATTCTCTGCATTGTCTTTTGCGTTTGGGATAAAGCCTTTGATGAGCAGGTCTCTGTGTGACAGCATTTTCAAATGAATTCTAATGTTTGCATAAAATGTAACATTATTCATACTATTAAAGTCTGGAATTAGTTAGCTTAATCGCATAGAGATGAGATGCAGGATTGGAACTTAAATATGTGTTGTGGGTGGTGCATAATTAGGTTCATTAAGTTATTAGGGATATATTATTAATCATCATAATTATAAATTTCGGTGTGTGCTTAATTAATTTTTTATTCTATTCCTCAGATGGGGCCCACATGAAGGAATTAGGATGGTTAATTTGAGTTTCGTATCTCCTCAAAGCTGCAAACAACCATGGCAACAACCTAACCTACTGCTACAGCCGTCGCATACCATTTCTGTTCAAAAACATGTTCCAACAGCCCACACATCTTGCATGCCGCAACATTCACTAATCCATGCTAGCTCCTACTGCCGTCGCAACGATCAGAAACCGCAGCAGCTGCTCATCGAATTCACGCGACTAATTCCCCCATTCTCGCCGGAGGTCCACGCCTGCAACAGCCGCTCACCTCTCCATCGATACCCTGTTCCTCGCCGCCTTCAATCCACTACACCACGACTCAATTTCGAAAACCAGCAGCAACAAACCACCGCCTCTGAAGTTCGGACGCCGGAAATCAACACCCCCATCGCCGCTGCAAGAAATCACGTCACGCCGTCGCAGATACCAGCCCGTAACTGCCCCTGCAATCCAATAATTAGGAGGATAATTAATTTGGGCCAAAGTCTTATTTTAATTATTTAACCCCAAATAGTTTAATTTTCTTGGCCCATTTACAAGGAAAAAGACTTAGGATTTTATGGATAAAAGGGAGGCAGTAAGTTAATAAGAGGAGGTTTTAGATGAACTTTTTAAAGTTTTTTTAGGAAGTACTCTCTCCGTGTTCGTAAAAAAAATGTGTTTTATATATAAAATAGTGGTATATGGATAAATATATGTATATATTTGTGAGTATTCACGTAAATCAATATTTCCTTTTTCAGTAGTATGCAAATTTGTGTGAGACTTCCAAATAAAAGAAGTGTGCAAATTTCTGTGGAACAGGGGGAGTATTAAATTATAGGAGAACAATAGGGATTTGGGGTTATTCTTTTTACAGTACTTTGAATTCTTGTTTTGAAATTTCTAGAGATTATTTGTTATAATGGTTTGATTTTGATTTTAATTTTTTTTATCTTTGTTAATTTATTTTGTTTTAGTTATTTCTGTTCAGTCATTAGTCATGAACTAAGAAGCTCTTTTGTTTTTTTACTTATTAGTCATGAACGAAGCTCTTTTGTTTTGGGTGAAGGAAGTTATGAGTTTGTTACTGTAATTTCTTTAAACTCTTTAGTCAAGAGATTTTGTTGAGCGAAAGTCTGCAATTGGTAATTGATATTTGCTTAGAAATTTACTATTTGAGATTAATACCGGAATCATAATCACAACATACCAGAGTTGAGTGAGAAGAGTAAAAATATTCATTTGATAATAGTAAATCCTAGTCACAACAAAACAATTAATGATATTGAGGTATAATTGTAAATGAGAGATTATATTCTAATTGGGTAGTATACCTGGTTCGCTCATCAGATTAACCTGATGATAGAGCTTTTAGAAATTGTCTGTGATGGATTCATAACAGAATTCACTCGAAGCATATCACCACTCCCATACGTGTTAGTTTTGGTTATTATTTTCGTATTTTCAATTTATTTCAATTTCTGCATTTTACGTAATAACTAGTTAGTCTACTAGACTTGCAATTTGGTTCTTTTTCATTTAATTCCATCAAGCAAATCTTAGGATTAAATTTGTCTCAATAGCTTCCTTTGGGTTCGATATTTATAATTTGGTCAGCTTACCGCTACACGATCTTATACATTTGTAGAAAAATACATTTGTGTGCAAACACAAATTGCTAGTTAGGATGTCGTATTACTATCTACACATGATAATAAATAACTCATTAAAATTTGTTAGTGATTGAATCAATATAAATGTGTCCAAAAGATTAAGCAAGTCAAACTCCTTATTACTCAATAATAAAAGATATATATTATTATAATTTTATCTTATGAATAAGAATACATTGTATTAGATAATATTGTATAGGAGACAGAGCTTTAATGTATTCATATTTTTAAAATAAAATATAATTTAAGTAGTAATGTAAACGTTGTTCCAAGTATGAAATCAACTAAAAAATTACCACTTCCTCTGTCCTCTTATAAGTTGCTCACAATTTTTGGGCACTAATATTAAAAAGAGTATAAAAATATTGATATAATAAAGGCGATGTGGCGGAGAAAAGTGAAAAAATAATGGGAATAGTGTAAAAAGTATTGAAAATAATAATAAAGAATTGAATAGTAATTTTCAAAAAAGGTAAAAAGCAAATGAGCAACGTATAACGTGACAGACGAAAATAACAAAATAAACAACTTATAGCGAGACGGAGGGAGTATTTTTTTAAACAAAGTGAGTTCCTGCATATTCCATGAAATATTAGTAAGATTTAAGATTTATGGTATATAATATTTTTATAATATAATAAAAAAATAAGAATTTTAAAAGGTATCTTAATGAAGTTTAATAATTCACTACAAAAAAAAAGGAAATTAAAGAGGGCAATAGTGAGGGAATTGGTGAGGGATATTAATTTAAAAAGGGTATTAACGAGGGAAAAAAACCCTCGTTAAAATGTTCATCGCCAATAAATAACGAGGGTTTTAAAGAGGGAAAAGAGGGACGAGGGTTTTAACGAGGGAATGAAAAAGACGAGGGCAGGGGCACCCTCGTCAATTTGCTCGCCAAAATGGTTGCCAAAACCCTCGGTAATAACGAGGGATTGGAATTCCCTCGCCAACCGCCCGCCGTTAGTTAACGAGGGAAATTCCCTCTCCTTCCGCCGCCGCCCAGGTAAAGAGGGGCCCAATCCCTCGCCTTCTGCCGCCGCCAAGTTAACGAGGGAATTCCCTCGCCAGGAGCCGCCGTTAGTTAACGAGGGAAATTCCCTCGGCATTTAATTTTTTTACAAAAAGCGGGATTTCGTGGGTTGGCACAGCCTTGACCACCCTCAGCATTATTTGGGCAATTTTCGCCCAGCGAGAATCGAACACGCGACCTCTCCTTTGGAGAGATCGTGTGTGTAAGGCGCCTACCGTTTGAGCTAGGCTTGTCATTCGTTATAATATTCAACTATATTATATATGTATTATATATGTAATTGTATTTTATATTTATGTTATTCATTTATAACATATATTTATATTCTTTATTATATATCTAAGTATTCAATTATTATAACTAGATATAAAATTAAATATTATTATTGAAAATTAGTTTAATGAATTAATTTTTATTAAAATACTAAAATAATTATTTTTGTATTTTTTACATATTCATATTTCTTGATTATTTTAATTAAATTATAAAATAGTTATATGTATAATTTATGGGTTCTACTTATTAATACGAGGACGTACATGCATTATTTTTATTGTTCTAATTAAAATATTCTCCACAAAATTCTAAAATAGTTATATGTGTAATAATTTTCACTATTTATTTACACGTATATACTCATGTTTTTATCGTTTTCAATATTCTTCATAAAATTAAATATAATAATAACGTAGAGAGCCAATACATAATATTCGATAATAGAGCTAATATAATAATAGCCGATGTCGATAAAGTCATTGTCTAAAAAATACACAATATTTGAAAATTCGATCATCTCTAGGAAATATTCATAAACCCTAAACAAGTCACAAAATATCTCAAACATAAACAACAAAATTTCAGTCAACACTACATATTATCAACATCATCATCAACATCATTATAATCAGTACTGTGGGGATGACGACCATCTGAGAAAGTGGGATAATAAACACCGGGAGATGAAGGGTGATGAACGGGAGATCGAGGGCGATGACCGGGAGATCGAGAGCGATTATGATCACTACCGGTAGGTCGAGAGTGATGATGATCACTACCGGTAGGTCGAAAGCGATGCTGACTACTAAAAGTAGGAACGGGAATAGGAGGGGGATCATTATACCTACCGGCCGGAGGGGGAGCATTGGGAGGATAATGAGGGAAAGTAGTACCGGTCGGTAAGTTTCCCTGAGCGCCCGACATAAACATGGTCAACATCTGTTCAAGACGATTCACATGTTGTTGCACATCATGTACTTCCTTTCGTCTTTCCTCACGCTCATGTGCAACTATACGGTCGACATCAATCTGACTATAACTTCCAATAGATGTACCATGAGATGACGAACCTGGCCCAGATGTAATGTGTCTCGTCTTACCCAGCTGACCGAGACCTTTAATCTTTCCATGTTGTTTCCCCACTTTTTGGATGTACATCTGGGACATATCAATTTGTGATTCTCCATCTTGTGAGGTCGCTTCCATTTCATTAGCCTCTCTCTCCACTTCATGCTGTACAAACGAAAATTATTAATTAAATAATAAAATAAATAAAATATATATTATCTAATTAAATAATAAAGAAATACTTACAACAACATCAGCTATGCGTCCATACGTATACTGTCCATCACCTAAGTGGTGGTAATGCTGCATGATTTCCCATTCAGTAGGACGGAATCCATGCTTCTTTTCCTTTATTTTGAATATATATGTTAATTAATATATATGTAAAAATTCACAAATAATATCGATATTTATTTAAAATTAACTTACATAATCTTCACTCCATTGAGCGGATCCTTTTGCTCCTCCCTTATGTTTTGCTATCCCACCTGATCCTCCAGCTTGAGATAATCGGTTCTTCCGGCACTGCTGGCTTTTAGCTTTCACTTCTGGAAGCTCCCAATATGCACACAGTGCATCCCATATTGCCTTATCCCAAGGTGGTACCCTCCCATCTCTTTTGTTCCATGTCTTCCAGTAGTTCAGTAGATCAGGGTATCGTTCTCTTATCTTCCCGATAAATCGCTGATACACCAAAGTGGAATTGGTGACTTCTGGATTCCACCATGTTTCCCTCTGAAAAATAATAATAATAACATTACATGAATTTCTACATTATGTTATACTTAATTAAATGAAATTAAAAAACACATACTTGAAACGTGTTCCAATATTCTTGCAGTCTTTCACGGGATATCTTCTTGAAAGTATATGCCCCAAACTCCATGTGTCTCGATATTATATTTCTAACCACTCTGGTGACATTGTTTGATGGCATCAAGCTGAAATCAAAATTAATATATAAAATTTGTATTGCACTAAACACATATATATTACTAATATTAATTGACTTGATATTTAGAGTAATAAAAATGTAACTTACACTTCATCGTAAAAGTAGATATACATCCGATTTTGACGTGGAGCATGTTCAGCATAATTATCATTTCCCGGAGGAGGACCATCAGGTTCCATTGTCGAACCAACTGGAGATATATGTGGTGCCGGTATAGTCGGCACCGGCACTGAGTGTCCAGTTTATTCCTCTCTCTCCACTTCCGGACTCTGAGTCCTAGAAGATCGTCCGCGAATGCGACTGAAGAAACTACGTCCCCCACTAGAATTTGGATTTGAGCCAGACATCTGTTACAAGAATTAAATAAAATATCGATTAATACTAAAAGATAAACGTACACAACAATACCATTCATCATTCCTAAAACATAAACAATCACAACAATACCATTCCTAAAACGTAAACATACACAACAATACCATTCACCATTCCTAAAACATAAACATACACAACAATTTTTTTAATCATCATTCCTAAAAATAAACAATCACAACAACACCATTCCTAAGTAATAAAAATACACAATCATCCTAATCTGAGTCTTGTTCTTCTTCATCATCATCATCATCTTGTTCCTCTTCTTCTTCTTCTGGAGGACCCATCCCACCCATCAACTGTTTGCTATCAGAAAATTTTTTAGGCACAAGATTTTCTGGAGGACAAATCTCACCAATCAACTCAACAATTTGATTATAACCCCTTTCAGAAAGTCTATTTTCTGTTTTGATGTTCAACAATCGGGCATTGAATGACAATTGTGAGTGCGATTCGCAACCAGGATATAAATCTCGATCCGCTGCACGAAGCATCTCATAAAATCGTTCAGCATCCTCATTTGGTGTTGTGAAGTCGAGGCCGGCGGAATATCATTGAGTTGGTGTTGTGAAGGGGGGGCCCAGCTTTGCTCACCATGCAAAACCCAATTATAATAATTGGGCATAAAGCCATTTTTAAACAAATGAGCTTTCACATCAATAGGTTTTTTAAATGTCTTATTCCGACATCTAAACTTGTTGCAAGGACACCTAATTTTTCCTTCACTCATCCAATTCGGATTACTAATCGCAAACTCTAAAAATGATTCAAGCCCACTAAGAAATTCACGAGACATCATGCCATTAATTGTTCTTGGACCATACATCCAACGAAAACGACTTGAATAATCCATATAAACCTGATTCACAATTATAAATAATATTTGACCGTTAATTCATTAATATTTCTTTTATATATAATTATAATTATATATATAATTCTATTCATTAACGTACGTAACACTATATATTTTCTAAAATTTTTGACAGAGTTTCGTTTAATTTATTCACAAATCCTCATTCATCAAGATCCTATAGTGCATCCATTTCCGACTTAATTAATTAATTAAGTCGGAACGCACATTCTACAGCAAACAATACCAACAATCAACCCATACTCCAACATCCACATCAACATGTACAACGTCTATGCAAATTAATAGATCGAACATCGATTTAAATCATATATATATATAGTACTAAAATGTAACATGCATTAACAATTCATTAATAAATTGGAATTAAAAAAATTAATAGTTAAACAAATACGTACGATGATATATTTGGACGATGTGTATAATACGGATCAGCTTCGACCCCACCTCACTGATGATATAGCACGTACCTATATCATTATATATACTATTAATTAATAATTAATTAGCTAATCACACAAATATAATAATAATTATTAATAATATATAAATATATATACATTATAGCTACGTACTAAATAATTTAATTATTAAAATATAATTATTTGCATATATATACATATATATATATACACGATATATATATATAAACTAATTAAACGTATGTATATATGTACATAATTAATTAATATTAATATTAATTAAATAAAATATCATATTAACATTATATAATTATAATTTATTAAACCCAGATCTTTGTTATATATATATATATATATATATATATATATATATATATATATATATGCACAAATATGTAATAAAATTCATATTATGGCTAATTGTTAAAATAATAATTAACCGATTAATTTTTAAAATTTTAACATATATATAATCCTCACAATGTGTATTATCAAATTTGACTACCTATTGGAGAAGAAACTTACCTGCGAAGGCTGTATCTATGGCGGCCGAAGGAGAGCTCCCGTCGTCGATCGGTGGAGGAGCTGCCGATAAGGAGAAAGGAGTTGGTGGAGTTGGTAATGTGTAATAAATTACCAAGGGCTTTGCCGAGGGAATGGTGCCCTCGTTAACCACGCCTCTGACATGCAGAATCTCGAGGTGGTCAACTTCACGAGGGACTAAAACCCTCGCCTGGCTCCGTTTGAAATTAACGAGGGGTGGGGCCCTCGGCATTACCGAGGGAATGGCGCTGCCCTCGTCTCCTTGGTGTGTCAGAAATTTCCCTCGTCTGATCCCTCGTGATTTGACGAGGGTTTAATTTTCCCTCTTTATTTTGCTCGCCATTAACAAGGGTTTGTTTTCCCCTCGTTAAAACCCTTGTTAAATTTTTTCCTCGTCAATTCCCTCTCTAATAACAAGGGTTCAAATTCCCTCGTTAAATTCCCTCATTAATCGACCATTTTTTTGTAGTGATTTATTTTATAATTGTAAAGTTTTGTTGTATAAACAATTATTAATTTTTTTATAATAAATATTGAAAAAATTCAATATAAAATAATTTTTATTTGATTGATCAAATTATTTTTTTTAAAGATAATCACAAGAAGAATTTTAAAAATCTATCGATTAATTAAATTAATATGCTTAATAAACTAAAATGCTTAACTAAAGTAGTAAAACAATATTTTAATATAATTTTAGTAAAAATTAATATAAAAAGTAGTAAAAAAATTATTTTATATTAAAATGCACTCTTTATTTATTGGCACAAAGCAATTTTCCACTAATTAATATGTAATGCACTCTTTATTTATTAACACAAAGCAATTTTTCACTAATTATGATATAATTAAAAGACTATTATGCCCCTTTTAATTACTAAAGAGATGAATTAATGAGCTTATTTAATATAAAAAAAAAATTATTACTCACTTCATCCCACAATAATTTTATTCTTTCGGTTTGTTGTTTTGTTTAGTGTATTTATATATTAATATATGGTGTGTCATATATTGACTTTTATATCAAATATAGTGAAGCTATGAAAAAGTAGGGACAATTGTTTAAAAAATATTTGTTAATTAACATAAAAAGTTTTTTTTTTTATCGAATGAAAAATTTATTGTGTGACGCTTAGAGAAAAAGTGAAAAATCTTTAGATAATAGAAAAATAACAAATTTTTGAAAAACGTTTTAGATAAAAATCAGATCGATAACAAAAAAAAAAAAAAAACAAATTCACTTTTCACAAAAAAATAATAGATGTGGAAAAGTTATATAATATTTTTTTATACAAAAGTAATTCTTTTTAATAGTCTCTTATATAATAGAGTAAGTCTTTTGTGCATCAGATGCATCGTGCAACTCAAGTATAATTTTTAAAAAGTTACACCATTTATTAATAAAAAATTACACTAATTATTAATGAAAAAGTACACTATTAAAGATACATTTTTCAATAATAACATGTGTAACTTTTTAATAGTATTTTGTGTAACTTTTTAAAAATGAGTTTGTGCACTTAATATTCCTGACCTATTAATTAGTACAAACACTTATATACAAATTTCTACGGATCTAAGATCCGTAGAAATATTCATTTTTGAAAATTCGCGGATCTAAACCGGGTCGGGTCGAATTTGAGTATTTTTTTTCCAAAATTCGATTAGCTTGTGATTTTCGCTCTCAGTATGTTACAATTGGGGCAAATGCATGTTACTTTAAGGCAAAACGTGTGTTACAACCAAATTAAATATTGTTTTCTACACATATTCATTTATTTTTGTAGAAGTAAATATTTTTCATGCAATGTAACACATGTATATATTACATTGTATGTGTAACACATATTTATTCTTAATAAAAATATATTTTATCCTATAGTAACACATATACTCATATAATAACACAAATTGGGGAACAAATATGTGTTACAATTAGAGTAAATATGTATTACTGCAAATTTATGTTACACTTGAAGTAAATTTGTGTTACTGCAAATGTGTGTTACATCTAGAATAAATGTGTATTACAATTAGAGTAAATGTGTGTTACTGCAAATGTGTGTTACAATTAGAGTAAATGTGTGTTACTGCAAGATCAAATGTGTGTTATTGTATGCACAAACATTTATTTATCCTTATAAAAATATATATTATATTTTATATAACATATATAAGGTATTAAATGATGTATTAAGTACATGAATAACATATTATTAACATAAATCAACAAAGAAAATAAAAAATAAATTAAGTAACACATATTTATACTTGTAGAAATACATATTTTCTTTATAGTTACTTGAAAAGTATAAAAAATTAATTTTTTAAGAATTAGTAACACAAATTTTGCCCAATTGTAACACGCATTTGCCCAAATTGTAACATATCTGAGAGCGAAAAAACATATTATTAACATAAATCAACAAAGAGAATAAAAAATAAATCAAGTAACACATATTTATACTTGCAGAAATACGTATTTTCTTTATAGTTACTTGAAAAGTACAAAAAATTAATTTTTTAAGAATTAGTAACACCGATTTTGCCTAATTGTAACACGCCCTTGCCAAAATTGTAACAAACCTGGGAGCGAAAAAATATATTATTAACATAAATCAACAAAGAGAATAAAAAATAAATAAGTAACACATATTTATACTTACAGAAATACATATTTTCTTTATAGTTACTTGAAGTACAAAAAATTAATTTTTTAAGAATTAGTAACACAGATTTTGCCTAATTGTAACACGCCTTTGCCCAAATTGTAACATACCTGGGAGCGAAAAAACCTGGAACTACAAGTTGCACGAATTTTGGAAAAAAATGTCCAAATCTGACCCGACCCGGTTTAGATCCGCGAAATTTTTAAAAATAGCACTACAAAAAACGCGGCTTTTAGCGACCGCCAATAAAGCGGTCGCTAAAATATCAAATAGCGACCGCCACTGTGTTTTGGTAAAGTTTGGAAAATTAGCGACCGCTAGCGGTCGCTAAATCAATTTAACATTTTGCGACCGCCTCTGGCGGTCGCAAACATATTAGTAAAGTGTTTTGCGACCGCCAGCAAGCGGTCGTAGGCAGAAATTCGGTCGCTAAAATTTAAACCCGTACATGGCAACCCGGAAAAGTAGACCCCTTTGTTATTGAATATTATCGACCGCTTTACGGCGGTCGCAAATATAATCTTTAATTTAGCGATCGCTTTTTGGCGGTCGCACTTATGCGGTCGCTAAAGTAGTATCCGGTTTAGGGTAGTTGGCTCCATTTAATTTCACAATTTTGCGGCCGCCAAAGCAGTCGCTAATCCTAAAAAAGGCAGTCGCTAAAACGCGATTATAGAACAGAACCAGCTTCTATTTTCTTCAGTTTTTTAGGGGAAAAAACCCCACTCACACCCCAAAAAATCTCCCAAATTCAAACGAGCATTGTTTCAACGTGTTGGTGGCAATTGTGGAGGTCTATTATTATGTTGTGCTCGTTGCTTCTAATTCACCGTACGTTTTTACAATTTTACCTTTTAATTTTTAATTTTGTGTATTATATATGTTTTATAAGTGTTTTTCATGTGACTAATTAAATTTTAGAATTTATAATATTCATGTATTAGAATTGATAATGTGAATAATTATTGTAATTGATTATAGTTGATTTTTTGTTTAAAAAAATTGGATATGTTTGTTAATTTATAGTCGAAACTCTGTCGAATTTTTTTATAATTTATATGTGATTTATTTTTAATTTGTATCAGATGGAACTCCCTGATCGTCGTTGGATGTATGAAATGCCTCGTTTGATACAAGGAAATATGAATTGTGAATTTTGCGAGAAACTTGATGAGTTTATTACGTTTGCCTGTAGTAAACCAAATTGCATGGATAGTTGTGGTCAGATTAGATGTCCTTGTGCAGGCAGAAAGTGCAGTAACAGAAGATTTTTGAGCATAGATGAGGTTAAAACTCATCTTGTGAGGTTCGGTTTAGCTCCATTTTATTATAATTGGACCGGACATGGCGAAGACAGGTGGAATTATAATTTGGAAACAGTGATTGCCTTCTATGATCAGTTGAGTAGTTGTGGAGGTGAGAGATTTGAGATTGGTAGTTCTAGCTGCGACCTGTCTACACCATTGGATGAGCTAGATGAATTCCAACGGTATCATACGATGATTGATGAGTCTGGTTTGGGTGTTCACCACACAACCATGGAGTAGGAACCAAATCCCCGTTCAAAGAAATTTTTTGAGATGCTCAAATCTGTCGATCAAAAATTGTTTCCTGGTTGTGATACTGAGACTCAGTTGTCATTCAACGCTCAGATGTTGTCCATCAAAACTGAAGGCAAAGTGAGTCAGAAAGTCTTCAATCAATTCGCAAAGTTGTTTAAACGGGCCCTACCTAAAGAGAACACAGCGCCAGAAAATTTCTATCAAAGTAAGAGGCTGTTGAAGGATATGGGTTTACCTTTTGAGAAGATTGATTGTTGTACCAATGGCTGCATGCTGTTTTGGGGCGACGACGAGAGCATTAATCAGTGCAGGATGTGCAGGCACCCTAGGTTCAAACCCTCTGATCGTAGGAAGAAGGCAGCTTTCAAGTCGATGTATTATCTTCCCATCACTCCTCGTCTAGAGAGGTTATATCAGTCGAGTGCCACTGCAAAAGACATGACATGGCATGCTGAGGAGTGTTCTGATCAGAATTTCGGAGAGATGCGTCATCCTGCAGACTCTAATGCGTAGAGACATCTTGATAGAGAGTTCCCAGATTTTGCGAGTGAGAAGCGAAATGTGAGACTTGGTTTGTGCACAGACTGATTTGCTCCATTCGGTATGCACGGGAAGAAGTATTCTTTGTGGCCTGTTTTGTTGACTCCGTACAATCTACCCCCTTAGTTGTGCATGAAGCCTCAACACATATTTCTCACTGTGTTGGTGCCTAGTCCTCACAACCCGAAGCACAAACTGGATGTCTACCTTCAGCCGTTGATTAGAGAGTTGTTATATTTGTGACATTTGGGAGTAGAGACGTACGACGTGTACCGAAAGGAGAACTTCAAGTTACGGGCTGCTGTTTTACGGACCATCAGCGACTTTTTAACTTTTTATTAATATATTTTGAATGTTTAAAATTTTATGTTTTACATCAAAATTATTTTTTATGATATCAAATTGTAGTAATTTAGAATATTAAAATTTGTGGCAAATTTGGTGTTATATACAATTAATTGAATAAAAATGAACAAATTAAAAATTTGGTATTGTAAATTATTAAATTTATAACATTACATTTTTATGGTTGAAATATATATATATATATATATATATTAAGTATCAAAGGATTAATTTGATGAATTTTAAAAAAAACGAGACACAATTTGGAATTATATACTCCCTCCGTCCACGATAAATGGTCCACGTTGCCTTACATGACCGTCCACAATAAATGGTCTACTTATTTAAAATGGAAAACTTACAATCATTATTTTTATTTTTATACACATATACTCACTTTTACACATCACATCAAGTACTTTTTTAATAATTAAATGTTTTTTTATATTAATACACCCATTTTTACACATCAACATCTCTTTTTCTTAATAACCGTGTACAGCAAGGGTAGTCCAATTTTCATGAACAGAGGGAGTACTATTAATTGCAAAAAGACGAATAAAAAAAAAAAGAAATGTAAATTATAAAATTTATAACATTAACAAAATTTTATTGAAATATATATACATTAATAAATTAGAGACGAAAAGGAATTAATTTGATGGATTTTAAAAAAAAACGTGACTTAATTTGGAATTATATACAATTAGTTGCAGAAAAATAAACGAAAGTAGCAAGTGCCCGAGTGGAACAACCACCTCTGAGATGCCCAGAGGTCGCGAGTTCGACTCCTTGCGGGCACATAGTTTACAACATTTATTCTGAGCCAAATAAGACTCATATAAAATATGTGATGATATGATTAACATGCTGGGTCCGTGGCCAAGTGGTTCGAGCCCAACCAGCCCTCGAAAGGGCTTGAGTTTGAACCATCTTGGCCACATTTTTTTTGCTACGTAAAAATTTAGCGACCGCTAAAAACGATCGCAAAATATAAATATAATTTATTATTATAATTAGCGACCGCTACTAGCAGTCGCAAAATTACTATAAAATTTATTATTATAATTAATTAAAATATTTTGCGACCGCGTAAAGCGGTCGCTATTATAAATTTAACGACCGCATTGTGGCGGTCGCTAAAATAAAACAAACCAAACCGGGTCAATGCCCGGACATTTTTGCAATCACATTTGCGACCGTGTTGGCGGTCGTTAATTTGCGACCGCTACGTAAAAGCGGTCGCTAAATATTTGCGACTGGTGTTTTAGCGACCGCTTTAAAACGATCGCTAAGTATGTTTTGCGACCGTTTGGCGGTCGCTAAAACCCATTTTTTTTGTAGTGTAGATATTTCTACGGTAGAAATTTATACACAAGTGTTGCTCATTAATTAGATGGAACTCGGTATTCTCATCCAATTTATTAACTTTAATTTTACATGAGTAATACTTGCGCGTCAATTGTGTGTTCAGTTAGTATACAATTAATATTATTTAACAGAAATAATTAAATTATTTGTTACAATTAATTAATGTAGCATTAATTGATATTATTCAATAAATGTAATTAATTAGTTTTTTTGTTGAAAACAATTAATAACACTATCTGAAAATACGCACCAATTATATAGTCAAAGTATTCATATCTTTATATTATAGGAAGAAGAAGTTATTAAATAAACTACAACATAAAGAGTAAATTTTGACTTTATATATTAAGTGTTTTAGTCTTAATCATACCTTTTTTTAATTTTATAAATATATATTTTATATAAATTTTCTAAATATATTCATAATATCAAATCATATATTTAATCTTTTTTAATATTAATCATTCATCTTAATTTTCTATATTTTTATAAATTTCAATTCTATAAATATTATTATTCTCATCTTAACATTAAGTAAAGTTGAGATTCAAATTCATGACTTTTCGGTTATAGATAATGGAACTCTAACCACTTGTATTATATTAATATATGTGAGCCAAACTATTCATACGAACTAACTTCTAACTAACAACACTTCCCAAAAAAACAAAGTTTGTTATTAATATTTATGACTATATTTGACTAATAAATGCAATCTTTTAATTTCTTGTTTTCAATTCTCTATGTTAATTAATTGTTATTTGCTAAAATAAAAATGGAAAACATACTCACCTATATATATATATATATGCATGCATAGTCCTATTCCATTTCTGTATATTAAGCACGAATCAGATTAATTTGTGGCCATGGAAACGCCAAAGCTCAGAGCTCTTATTATTCTCTTTGTCCTCATTAATGTCATATCATCCTTTGTCACTTCGGTATTAGATCTCTCCCTTTCTCTTTGCGTATCATTTTTTTAGATTTGTTTCAATATAAATAAGACTGTTTTGAATTAAATATAATTAATTTCTAAATCATAAATAAATTCAAATTCTCAATAAAAACGTAACGCGATATTACAGAATAATCATGTAAATTATAGGATTTGATATGTGTCTTTAAATCTGAATGTCCATGATTTGATCTTATTTTGTTTATGTTTGCAGACATTGGCAAGCCCATACCATCATATGATGGAGTGAGTTTCTCGTCTTGTTTAGGGATGAAATTAAAGAATATCATTTCTTTTTAAAGTAGAAGTTATTTTTTGATACAAATTAAACTAAAATTACTCTTTATGCACAAGTATATCTACAATACTTTTGTGTGCTGAAAATTTTATTTTTCTTATAAATGTCCACACGATGTTTCTAGTGATTCTTACATTCCTATTAAAATTTGAGTTTGGATTGAACTTTAAACTGATGTTTAATATATACACTTTCAATAACTTTTTTTTTTCATCCCTCTCATTATAAATTTGTCATTTCCTATTCCATATTTTTTATTTTTTAATTCACATTCTTATAATTTTATCATAAAAATCACTTGTACTATAATTATACTATCTTTTTAACATATACATATATAGTTTTTAATTTTGTCTAATATAATTGAATCTTTTCAGTCGGGCCATGGTGAGGGCAGTCTGAAGCCCGAACGTAAGTAGTCGCATCTTTTTTGTTTTTTTTTTCTCGATTTAAATATACTATCTAATTTATATTAACAAAATGATTGCTTGTAAAATGACCAGAGTGCCCCCCGGAATGTGAGAGAAGATGCTCGCATACCTCTCACAAGAAGCCTTGTTTGCTCTACTGTAACCAGTGTTGCCAAAAATGCCTTTGTGTCCCACCAGGCACTTATGGTCACAAAGAAGACTGCCCATGCTACAATAACTGGAAGACTAAAGAAGGAGGACCAAAATGCCCTTGACTTGAAATATCAAACAAATATTAATTAGTTTTCCAACTTATGATGATCCAAATCGTGTGTTTGTTTTTGTTAAAGTTGTTGTAATTCTTGATGCTTTTATGGTCTTAAAAGCTTTACGTGCTTCATGAGAGGAGCTCTGTGTGGCCTTATTAATAATTTCGTCTATGCTGTCCTTAGTTTAATGGCATCAAAGTTGAATTCATATTTTTCTCCATCAAAATCTTCTCGTATATTATGTCACTTGCATTCGTGCATCCTGTCCAATTCAAAGAAATTATTATAGGCATAAGCTTTTATTTAATAAGAGTCCAAATAGGAACGTGTCAAAAAAATTTCCTAAAAAAAGTGAATTCTTTTATATTATATTTTTAGTTTTATATAAAATGAAAATATACATGTAAAAGTAAAAAAATTTGAAATCTTATATTGAGATTGGGACGTTACATTTGCTTTTATTAAGACTCGTATGCGATTGCAACTGATTGTAAGAAGAAGACAAAAAAGTAAAAATAAAATTGAAGATTGCTACTGGACATGATCTTGGCTTGACAGTCAACCATCTCCAAGGCGAAGGTTGTCTAAATTACTTTGTGTCATGTTCCAATATGTGGTTGGTTAGTTGAATTTTTATACTGATAAAATATAGTTTATAATAACTATGGATAATATTATTGGTGATAATTTATAATAAAAAATTTATGTGGCTAATTTATATTATGATTACCACCTAATAATAATCAAGTATATAGGTTAAATATTGGAATTGATATATGAATAAGAGGGAATAGAGAGAGAATGTGGAAATATTAATTTACTATCACTTGGGTTCGAATCCTTTTTAAATGATACAAATGACATATACATATGTTTACAAGTAATGAGGTGATAAAATTTAAGTCTATGTGGCTTAATCTTATGACAAGTGTCCTAACACTTGTCATTTAAGTCTTCTATCAGGTGTAAATTACATGAATTTTATTTATTTGCCCTTGAAATGGGTTCTGCTCGCACCCGGGGTCCTTCTGGGAGGGGGCGAGCAACTTTGTCTTGTTCTGGAGCGCCTTGCCTTCTAGGGAAGAGGGGCACGAACAACTTCGATTGAGGAGATTACCCTATGTTGTTCCCTCCCCTTAGCAAATCTTGCTCGCGTCCTCGCTCTTCTTGCTCGCATGTTGTGGTGCTTGCATCATGGATTCTACCTCCATTATTGTGGATTATCCATTCTCACATTCCTATCGCCTCAACCAACCTTTCTTTGAAGACAGTCTGGTGGGGCGCGAGCAACTTGTTCGCGTCACTCGGTTCGTGTTGACTGGTCATTAGGTGAGTGATTAGGTGCTTTGGTGGCGAGCAATTTTGACTTGGCAAACAGTTTTGACTTGATGTCTTACGGATGTTAATCTTGCTCGCACTAACCCTTCTTAGTCCTTAATTATCTTCATTTTGTTCGTCTATTAACAAATATGTAATTTAAAAATAATTGAAATTGTATTTTTTAATTCTCAATAAATAGTGATCAATATTAACATATTTTTATTAGGGTCATATTTGCATTAAATTAGGACACTAATTTATATATATTTGATTATTAATAGGTTGTGCAAAGAATTATAAATTTTGTAGTATAAAAGAGGTAAAACGATGGAGAAATGAGCAAGAGTGTATTAATTGAAAATTCATTCGAGCAATTTGGGAGTTGAATATTATGTTAAAGGCATAATCCAAATTAAATCAAGTGAAAAGTGATTATAAAGATCTTGAAAAGTCAAAACAAAGCTTAGAAAAGTCAAAATTGCCCGAAACTGACAAAATCGAGCGATTAAGGCCCACACTGAGCGACCAGGGCTCAAACCAAGCGACAAGCATTTTGCGAGCAAGATATATGTCGCTTGACCATGAGCATCCTCACTCGGTCAAGTAGAATGGGCTATGGTCGAGCGAAAATATGGACTGGACAGCTTTCCATTTTTTTTGTTTTTTGGGGACCGAAGTGTAAATTCCGACCATGCACCTATATATACACTTATTCTCTATTTTTAGAGGAGTTTTTCATTCAGTTTTCAATTCCAATTAGATTCTAATTCTTAGACAGTTACCATTTAATTCTCTCTCTAGAACTTCATAGGATTTAGCTTAAATTTCTTAGATTTCCTTCCATAGATTGTATTTTTCATCAAAATCCTACAAGTTCATGGTTGTAATTGAAGATTACTTAAAGATTTCTTTGGAGAATGGAAGAAATTGAAGTTTTTTTTTTTTTTTTTGCATTTACTCATTCCATCCAATTCATCAATTTAGGTGAGATCTTTCTAAATATTTTCAATTATTGTTTAATTTCATTATTTCGATGCTTTCCATAGTAGAATTAGACTGCTTAGCTATGGGCATCCTTATAGAGCCATGAGCTAAAGTTTTCATACTTTGGTTGTTTGATGTTATGTAAAAATTGAAGTTTCTATTGATTGTTCTTCCAATTTATGAATATGAATTGGTTGAATTGTTTGTTTATGAATTTATCAAGCTTTGATAGATTGATTTTAATTTATTATTCATTTTGGTTTAATTAGCAATAATATGAAAGTTGAGCTATTAGATTGAACGTATTATTGACGTTGTTAAGCTAATGAATACTATTGTTGTCCTCCTTTGACATTGAAAATGCTTAGGTGATTAGAACACTCCAAGTAGATCATTAGATTCATAGAATGAGAGCTAATAATTCAAAATAGGTTTAAGAGAACTCAATTCATGATTTTATTGATATAAATTGAAAGAATTGATTCATGGAAGTTTTGAGCCAATAGTGAGGGAGTTTTATATTGATATAACAAGACCATACATAGAGGCCGATCGACTAGAGACGAGCCCTACATTGCTTAGGATGCTCCGTGAAATGGATGATAGGGAAGATCCTAATATATATTCAGATACCATCATGAAAATTTGTGATTCAGTTAAGTATCAAAGGGTGACAGAGGATGCGAAAAGGCTAAAACTTTTCCCTCTCACTTTGAAAGGAGGGCTAAAAAGTGGTTGCAAATCATACTCTAGAGTAGAGCTGTTAAAACGGTCCTGCCCTAAAAGCCTGGTTTTAAGGACAAGACGAACCATAAAAATATAGGCCCGAATAAAATTGGGCATATTTGGCCCATCCCGGTTGACCCGACGGGCCACTTGGGCTCGGCCCGATTTTGTCCCCGTTTTTATGGCCCAGTCCGGTTTTTTTTTTTAAATATTTTTTGTATGATACCACTACTTTTGTAAATCTTTTCTATGTTATTATAAGTTGTACATTATAATTATTTTTTAATTTTATATTTTTTAAATACTTTCAATAAATATTTTAATTGTATAATTATGAAAAAATTTCGAAAAATATTTTTTCAAAGTGAGTTTATGCCTACATTTTATTCAGGGAAAATACACATTTTTGTCCTATAAGTTTCGTTGACTTTGGTTTTCGTCCTCTTAAGTTTTGAATTTTTGTTTTCGTCCTTTAACTTACTAAAAATTATGGTTTTCGTCCTTTAACTTACTAAAAATTATGGTTTTCGTCCTCTTAAGTTTTGAATTTTTGTTTTCGCCCTTTAACTTACCAAAAATTATGGTTTTCGTCCTCCAACCGCCTATAACCAATCATACAACCGGTAATACACACGTGAATTCATTTTTTCTTTCTTTTTTTATACAAAATACTAACGTGGAGATATTTGGAGGGAATTAGATCTTGACAAAATACACTTTTAATCGTAAATTTCCTCTCAAATACCGTTCAATACTTACAGTCTTACATCCATAGAATATTCTGTCCGGATTCATTTTTGAATATGATGTACAAACTTTGCACCGAAACCACAATGACACTTAATATTGCGCTCGAAACTCGTTGATTCATACGAATTTCTTAAAGACATCCCTCTTCCTTTCCGTACAGTGAGTATACGCTAAAAAGAATTTAAGCTTTTGGATGTTTTGATTTGGGGATCTTTGTTCCCTTTTCCCCTAATTCTCTCAAGCCCCAATGTCTAGATTTGATTACAGTTAATCCTGTATTTTATCCATCAAGACCTAATTCTCTCTAAATACCCCCACGTCAGTATTTCACTTAAAAAATAGAAAAAATTAATCTATGAGTATATTACCGGTTGTGTGACTGATTATAGATGGTTGGAGGACGAAAAACATAATTTTTGGTAAGTTAAAGGACGAAAACAAAAATTCAAAAACTTAAGAAAACGAAAACCATAATTTTTTGTAAGTTAAAGAATGAAAACAAAAATTCAAAACTTAAAAGAACGAAAACCAAAGTTAACAAAATTTATAGGACAAAAATGTATATTTTTCCATTTATTCAATAGAATTTGTCCTCATTAGTTTTCTATTCTATTTTTCAGATGGGGCCCACATGAAGGAATTGGGATGGTTAATTTGGTTTTCATCGATCTGATCTCATCAAAGCTGCAAACAACCATGGTAGTACAGCCTATAGTCGTCGCATAAGCTGCCAAAACTGCCTACCATTTCTGTTCAAAAACATGTTCCAACAGCGCCACACATCTTGCCGTCGCCCTTCACTAATCCATCGGAATCCACTTTCGGAAACTGCAAGCTCCTACAGCCGTCGCACCGATTGGAAACCGCAGCAGCTGCTCTGTCGCCGATACTCATCGAAGTCACGCGACTTCCCCATTCTCGCCGGAGGTCCACGCCTGCAACAGCCGCCCACATCTCCATCTCAACCCTGTTCCTCGCCGCCTTCAATCCACTACACCACGACTCAATTTCGAAAACCAGCAGCCGCAAACCACCGCCTCTGAAGTTCGGACGCAGGAAATCAACACCAACATCGCCGCTCTGTTCGTCGCTGCCAGAAATCACGTCACGCCGTCGCAGATTCCAGCCCGTAACTGCCCCTGCAATCCGGTAATTAGGAGGATAATCAATTTGGGCCAAAGTCTTATTTTAATTATTTAAGCCTAAATAGTTTATTTTCTTGGCCCATTTACAAGGAAAAGGAAATAGGATTTTATGGATAAAAAGGAGGCAGTAACTTAATAAGAGGAGGTTTTAGATGAACTTTTGAAGTTTTCTTTAAATTAGAGGGGAACAGTAGGAATTAAGGGTTAATATTTTTACCGCACTTTGAATTCTTATTTTGAAAATTTTAGAGATTTATTATGGTTTGATTTTAATTTGATTTTTTTTTTTTATCTATGTTAACTTTATTAATTATTTTTTTCTTAATTATTTCTATTTACTCATTAGTCATGAAATAAGCTCTTTTATTTTTACTCATTAGTCATGAACTAAGCTCTTTTGTTTTGGGTGAAGGATGTTATGAGTTTGTTGTTGTAATTTCTTTAAACTCTTTTGTCAAGAAATTTTATTGAGTGAAAATCTACAATTGGTAATTGATATTTGCTTAGAAATTTATTATTTGAAATTAATACCGGAATCCTACTTACAACATACCAGAGTTGAGTGGGAAGAGTAAAAGTATTCATTTGATTATAGTAAATCCTAAGTTAAGAGTTAGTGATCCTATGACATTGATAGATGCTTAGACACTAAGAACAAAACAATTAATGATATTGAGGTATAATTGTAAATGAGAGTTTATATTATGATAGGGTAGTATATATACCTAGTTCACTCCTCATATGAATTTGATGATAGAGATTTTAGGAATTGTCTGTGATTGACTCATAACAGAATTCACTCGAAGCATATCATCACTCCTACATGTGTTAGTTTAGGTTATTATTTTCGTATTTTTAATTTATTTCAATTTCTGCATTTTACGTAATAACTAGTTAGTCTACCAGACCTGCAATTTGATGCTTTTTCATTTAATTTCATCAAACAAATCTTAGGATTAAATTTGTCCCATTAGCTTTCATTTGAGTTCGATGTTTATAACTTGGTCAACTTATCACTACACAATCTTATACACTTGTAGAAAAATACATTTGTGTGCAAACACAAATCGCTAGTCGGGATGTCGTATTACTATCTGCACATGATAATAAACAACTCATTAAATTTTTTTAGTGATTGAATCAATTTGAGTGTGTTATCAGTTATCCAAAAGATTAAGCAAGTCAAACTCCTTATTCGTCTATAATAAAAAAAAATTATTATAATTTTATCTTATGAATGAGAATACATTGTATTAGGTAATAGTATAAATGAGACAGAGCTTTAATGTATTCATATTTTTTTAAAATAAAACATAATTTAAGTAGTAAAGTGAAACGTTGTTCCAAGTATGAAATCAACTCATAAATTACTACTCACTCCGTCCCCTTATAAGTTACTTACAACTTTTGGACACTAATATTCAGAAGGACATAAAAATATTAATATAATACAGGTGATGTGACGAAGAAAAATGAAAAATAATGGAAATAGTGTAAAAAATATTGAAAATAATAATAAATAACTGAAAAGTAATTTTTTAAAAATGTAAAAAAGTAAATGAGCAACGTAGAGTGGGACGGACGAAAATGCAAAATGAACAATTTATAGCGGGACAGAGTGAGTATTTTTTTTAAACAAAATGAGTTCCCGCATATTACACAAAATATTAGTAAGAATTAAGATTTATGGTATATAACATTTTTATAATATAATAAAAAATAAGAATTTTAAAAGGTATATATATTAATGAAGTTTAATATGATATTTTTATAATTGTAAAGTTTTGTTGTATAAAAAATTATTAATTTTTTTATAATAAATATTGAGAAAATTCAATATAAAATGATTTTTATTTGATTGATCAAACTATTTTTTTTAAAGATAATCACAAGAAGAATTTTAAAACTCTATTGATTAATTAAATTAATATGCTTAATAAACTAAAATGTGTGTAAATATATATACTCATATATATTTAAATAAAATAAGTATAGAAAGTAGTAAAAAATATTTTAATTTAATTTTAGTAAAAAATAATATAAAAAGTAGTGAATTTTTTTTTTATATTAACTAATATGTAATGCGCTCTTTATTTATTGGCACAAAGCAATTTTTCCTCAAATTAATATGTAATGCAATCTTTATTTATTAACACAAAGCAATTTTTCCACTAATTAGGATATATAAAAAGACTATTATGCACTTTTTAATTACTAAAGAGATGAACTAATGTGTTTATTATTAATATATGGTGTGTCATATATTAACTTTTATATTATGTATTGTGAAGCTATGAAAAAGTAGGGGACAATTGTTTGAAAAAGTATTTGCTAATTAACATATAGATTTTTTTTTTTTTTTATCAAATGAAAATTTTATTGTGTGATGCCTAAAGAAAAAGTGAAAAATCTTTAGGGTAATAGAAAAATAACAAATCTTAGAAAAATATTTTAGATAAAAAACAGATCGATAACAAAAAAAAATATTTACAATAAAATAATAGTTGTGAAAAAGTTATATAATATTTTTTATGTAAAAGTAATTCTTTTTAATTGTTTCTTATATAAGTAAGTCTTTTGTGCATCAGGTGCACCGTGCAATTCAAATGTATTTTAAAAAATTACATTATTTATTACTGAAAAATTACATAAATTATTAATTAAAAATTACACTATTAAAGATACATTTTTTAATAATATGTGTAATTTTTCAGTAATATTTTGTATAACTTTTAAAAATAAACTTAAATTATATGACTTATTGCATACAAGACAAAACCTATATAATAATGTTCTTGACCTGTAAATTAACTGGAACTCGGTATTTTCATCCAATATATTTATTGGCGCATGATATATGCACCCACAAATTTTTGGAGAACACACGTTAAGTTGAGTGGACTCATTTAAAATTGAGTACACCCACATCAAATTTACACAAATTACCCTCTCTTTGTATCAAAATCCTGCACAGTGCACACACGATTTCTTAAAGAAAAAAAAGCAGCAATATATGTAAATTATGAGGAGGGTGCATCATATTTTTTTATTAAATTATGAAGGATATATTTGTAATTTTCTATATAATTAGAGTTAATAATATATGAATGTGGGTGTTCTTCGAATATATGTTGGTGCATATAACCTCCTCCATATTTTTTTAACTTTAACTTTACATATGAGTAATATTTGCGCGTCAATTGTGTTTTCAGTTAGTATACAATTAATATTATTTAATAAAATAATTAAATTATTTGTTAAAAATAATTAATGTAGCATTAATTGATATTATTTAATAAATGTAATTAATTAGTTTTTGTTGTTGAAAACAATTAAAAACACTATCTGAAAATACACACCAATTATATAGTCAAACTATTCATATCTTTATATTTATATTATAGGAAGAAGAAGTTATGAAATTAATTAGAATTCTCACTTTCAATTTTTTTTAATTCTCATTATTTCTGATATAAAGAGTTAATCTTGATTTTATATATTAAATATTTTAGTTTTGATCTTACGTTTTTTAATTTTATAATTATATATCTTATATAAATTTTATAAATATATTTAAATATCAAATCACATATCAAATCTTTTTTAATATTAATCGTTCATCTTAATTTCTATATTTTTATAAATTTCAATTTTATAAATATTATAATTTCCATTTTTTAACCTTAGGTAAAATTGAGACTCAAATTCATAACTTTTCGATTATAGATAATGAAACTTTAACCACTTGAATTATATATGTGAGTCAAACTATTCTTTGTATATTCGTATATCACAAAAACTCGTATGCAATATTGCACAAAACCCGACCCGTGCAATATCCCAAAATAAAAAATTCGTGGATCCAATAAAAATTTTAAGGAAAATTCTCGCCACTTCCAGAATGTATACCACATGAACATATTTGTGCTACTGTAAGACAAAATGTGTGCTACTACATCTTAAAAAGTTATTTTTTTGTACTTTTAAAATAACTATAAGAATAATATGTATTTTACAAGAAAAAATATGTGTTTCTTAATTTAATTTTCATTTTATTATTAGTTTTATATTGATAATATGTTGCTAATGTAATAATACCTTACATGTGTTACTATCTCGTCACTCCCAGAATGTATACCACATGAACATATGTGTGCTACTGTAAGACAAAATCTGTGCTACTACATCTTAAAAAATTAATTTTATCGAAATTTCAGAATGTATACCACATGAACATATTTGTGCTACTGTAAGATAAAATGTGTGCTACTACATCTTAAAAAATTAATTTTATCGAAATTTCAGAATGTATACCACATGAATATATGTGTGCTACTGTAAGACAAAATGTGTGCTACTACATCTTAAAAAATAATAATTTCTATAAAAATCAATAAATATTTATGAAAAACGAATATTTTTTCTTATAATAATATACATATTGATCTTACATTGTATTAACATGTTTGTTTTCTACAAAAACAAATGAATATATGTAAAAAAAAAAAAAACATTTGTCCTTATAGTAGTACACATTTGACCTTATATTAGCATAAATTTACTCATACAGTATAGCGAAAATCCTGAAATTTGAAAATTGTCCAAATCCGACCCGATTCGTTCAAGATCCGCGAATTTTGTTACTTTGACCCTATTGACCCGTGAATTTTCATTTTTTTTCTCTTTTGGCATATATTGCACCCGTGTAATATTGCACGGGAGACCTACTCTTCATATATACAAAGAATAGTGAGTAATAACATGATGTATAATCAATTAAACTCTTATCCATGTCATTTCTTTTATATGTTCATCCTTATCATTTTTGAATATTTGGTGCAAAAATAACACAAATGATATCATTTCTTTTCAATAAATAAAAAAAAAAAATTCATAGAATTAAATCTTATATTATGAAATGATTTATATCATGAAAATAGTCTATACAATACTTTATGTTTTTACCTATCATTTAATATAAAATAATTTAGAAAAACAAGGATCGGCCTCATCAAAGATAAAGTATTTACCTTCCAAAAAAAAACAAAATCTGTTATTAATATTTATGATTATATTTGACTAATAAATGCAATCTTTTAATTTCTAGTCTCCAATTCTCGATGTTAATTAATTGTTATTTGCTAAAAATAAAAATGGAAAACATACTCACCTATATATGCATAGTCCAATTCCATTTCTATATTATTTACAAGCACGAATCAGATTAATTTGTGGCCATGGAAACGCCAAAGCTCAGAGCTCTTATTATTATTTTTGCCTTCATTGCCATCTCTTCCTTTGTTACATCGGTATTAGATCTCTCCCTTTCTCTCTGCCTATCATTTTTTGAGATTTGGATTCTATATAATTATGTTTGTTTTGAATTATATATTTTTACTAAAAAGCAGCATTAAATTCAAATACTCGGATTTGTTTGATTTAAAAGATGAAATTATATATCCGTCGAAAATATATATATTTGATATGTGTGTAAATCCGAGTGACCACGATTTGATCTTATTTTGTTTATGTTTGCAGGCACTGGCAAGCCCATACCACCCTGATAGAGTGAGTTACTCGTCTTATTTAGTGATGAAATTAAGGATACCAATATTTTTTTTTAAATAAAAATTATTTGTTGGCACAAATTAAACTAAAATTACTCTATGTGCACATGTATCTACAATACTTTTTTTAAATATTAAAATACTTGTCATTTTGTATGCTGAATTTTTTTTTTTAATAAATGTCCAAGGGACGTTTCTCATGACTCTTGACATTAAAATAGGTCCTATTAAAATTTGAGTTTTCGTTGAACTTTAAAATGGTGTTTAATATATACACTTTCAATAATTTTTATTTTATTTTGATCTCTCTCACTATAAATTTGTCATTTTCTATTCCACAACGTATTTTTTATTTTTTTTTATTTTTAATTCACATTCTTATAACTTTATCATAATTCTCTATTTCTTTTTCTTGTTAAATCACTTGTACTATAATTATTGTTTTAATATTTATCTTAATGTGCAAGTCTTAAATATATAGAAAATATAAAGAATGACAAAAAGAGTATGTATATGTATATATAGTTTTTTTAATTTTTATGGTATGTGGTATAAAAAAATTGACACATAAGTGAGATGTTAGAACATTGTAATTTACTTTATTGGCTCAAGAGGAATTGATATTTTTATCTTATGTATTTATTCTATTTTTATCTGTAATAAAAATTTATTATGTATTGTCTAATAGATAAGAATTGAACCAATTGTTCTATGAAAAGTGGATACTTATTTATCAATTCTATTCATTAATAGTAATAAATTTTTAATTTAGTTTTTATATGTATATGTATATGTATATGGTAATAAGAATTTGAAATATCATTGACTTTCTGAATGAAACTGCCCTTCTCTGTCCTTCCTCTTTCTTTATCATATTGCAATATATTCTAAAATCAGAGTGAATGAGAATATCACATAAACATATATGTAGAATTGCCCTTATGATAATTTGTTGAAGACATATTTTTTATATGCATAATTTTGCAATATTATACATATATATCTATACATACATCTTTTTTAAATTTGTCTAACATATGTGAATTTTGTTCAGTCTGGCCATGGTGAGGGCAGTCTAAAGCCAGAACGTAAGTAGTCACATCTTTTTTTGTTTTTGTTTTCTCGATATCAATATACTACACTATCTAGCTAGTTTATATAAATAAAAATGATTGCTTGTAAAATGACCAGAGTGCCCCCCGGAATGTGCGAGAAGATGCTCACAGACCTCTCACAAGAAGCCTTGTTTGTTCTTCTGTAACAAGTGCTGCAAAAAATGCCTTTGTGTCCCACCAGGTTTCTACGGTCACAAAGAAGTCTGCCCATGCTACAATAACTGGAAAACTAAGGAAGGAGGACCAAAATGCCCTTGACTTGGAATATCAAACAAATATTAATTAGTTTTTCAACTTATGACGATCCAAATCATGTGTTTGTTTTTGTTAAAGTTGTTGTAATTCTTGATGCTCCTATGGTCATAAAAGCTTTATGTGCCTCATGAGAGGAGCTTTGTGTGGCCTTATTAATAACTTGGTCTATGTTGTCCTTAATTTAATGGCATCAAAGTTGAATTTATATTTTTTTTCTATCAAAATTTTCGCATATATTATGTCACTTGCATTCGTACCACCTGCCCAATTCTACAAAATTATTATAGGCTTATGCTTTTATTTAATAAGAGTCCAAATAGGAACAGGCCCAGAATTTTACCAAAAAAATGAATTCTTTTATGCTATATTTTTAATTTTATATAAAATGAAAATATACATGTATAAGATTTTTTTTTTTTTGAAATTCTTATATCGAGCCATTGGTATGTGATGAGAATCACAATATTTACCCAATAAAATCGAAGCCCTGGCTCAGGCCAGCAAGCGCTCGAATCACAATATTAATTCGCGGCTCTGACTCGGGCCAGCAAGCCAACGAAGATCACAAATAATTGC
>JAPKLY010000085.1:290892-327948 GCA_026898435.1 Prunella vulgaris | reverse complement strand
CATATGTGATTCTCAGTGCCGATTCTCTCAATGAAAGCACCAATGATGAGAATCACAATATTTACCCAATAAAATCGAAGCCCTGGCTCAGGCCAGCAAGCGTTCGAATCACAATATTAATTCGCGGCTCTGACTCGGGCCAGCAAGCCAACGAAGATCGCAAATAATTGCTAATAAGAATTAATTTATTTCTCAATAATAATTCACGAGTACATCTGATAGTATTTACAGAATTCGTAAGATACTATCATCCTAACTTCTTGCAACAATATAGGAAAATATAAGAGAAGCCTTAGATACAAATTAAAATATGAAAGCAAATCTAAAGATAAATCTAATATACTAAGGATATTAATCTAAATCCGTAATCTGAATTTTCCTTTCGCATCAGTATGCAATTGCTTTCCTTAATTTTTTTATTCAATAATTTTTTTATTGAATATAATAAATATTATGATTCAAAAATTAATTTTATGTAAAATATTACTCCATACATCCCCCATTTTAGATTATTAAAAAAAGACACGAATTTCAATATAATATTAAAAAATGTAAAGTTATAATATATTCATTATTTCTATTTTATGAAATAGATACAGTAAAGAATTAATGCATTGCAAAATATAGTGTCATGAATTTGAAAAGATAGATTTTTTTTTACAATTTAATATTTTATTTTGAACAATTTAATATGAGACGAATAGAATAAAAAACAGCAGAGTACTTAGGCACTAAATTATTTAAAAAAACAAAAGGTGCAACATAGGCCAAATTAATATAAGGCCATGGAACTCTCACCAGCTAGAAAACTAACTTAAAAAAAAAAAAGTAGGATGATATTCCAAATAAATAAAGCAAGGGTGGAAAAAAGTCAAGGGCATTTTGGTCCTCCTCTTTTGGTCTTCCAATTATTGTAGCATGGGCAGACTTCTTTGTTACCATAGAATCCTGGCGGGACACAAAGACATTTGTTGCAACACTTGTTACAGAAGAACAAACAAGGCTTCTTGTGATGTGTCTTCTCGCATCTTCTAGAACATTCCGGGGAGCATTCTGTCATTTCACAACCATATATTATACTCCCTCGGACACACGAATTAAAAAAAAAGTAAGTATATAAATATAAAGTTAACTAATAAAATAAGAAAAAATGTATTTTATTGACTTTTATGAGTGTAAAATTTTTTCTTTTTAGGTGTGTGAAAGAAGAGTTGGGACGTCTAAATAAAAAAAGCGTGAAAGTAGTTTTGGGACAAATGGAGTATATTTTTTGTAATATATATATATATACCACTTACCATGGCTCTTTAGGCTGCCCTCACCATAGGGAGACAAGGCAGGGGCGGATCCTGGGGCAGGAGCAGGGGCAGATTCGGGAATAAATGATGATGTGGGCTACAATTTAAGAAAAATAGATTACAGGGTATAAATATATATATTTCCATTTCAACGTAATTTTATGAGTTAATTTTGTTTCAATGATTTTTTTAAACATTTCTCTTTAATTTACCTTATATGTATTTCTAAATTTCTCGTGTTAATTGTAAATTAAATATATTTAGAGAATGATATATGGGCTAATTATTAAAATTGTAAAACGGTGTGCTCTATTAACACCATCAGATAATTATTTTATACGCTGATCCTAAAGAATGCTTGGAGGTACTATTAGCTAAAAAGTGTTGTACAAGTGTGTGTATTAAGCAATTTAGTGGATGTAAAACATAAAAATGACATAATCAGTTGAGTTCTATTTGGGGATAATAATGGAGCAGGTTCGAACCTGGACCCGCCACGAACTCCCGTACCGACCGGGTAAAAATCCAGTTGAACGAATCGCAGGGCGGATTTGAATCGGTTTGACCTAAAATTCAATGGGCCTGGAACAGGTCCTGATATTAGGTGGACCGCGATATATATTAAATATATATAAATAATAAAAACAGACATGTAGGCGGGTCAAATTTATCTCGCCGTGTTCACGCGGCGGGTTCTAGGACGGACCAACCCGTCCCAGACCATCCCGTTGCCATCCCTGGTTCTATCTCGCATGCTCCAAATTCTTGTAAATAAATTCAAAAATTTTAAACACAAAAGTAGATACATTTAAAATAATTAAAGTACCCTTGTATAAAATATAAAATTAGAATATATATAAATATAATTTCATACATTGTGCAGCTAGCCAACACATTCACAAAAAATGTAAAATTAGTTCTCAAAACACCAAATTATATAAAAATAAGAATATTTTGTATTCTATATTCATACATTTAACTTGATGGGTAATTCTATTTAACACATCAAACTCAAAGAAACTAACAAAATTGGTGCAAATCTTTTTTTAAAGAGAAGAATGTGGCCGAGGGAGTGTAGGAAGGGTATACATTGTAAACAAATGTGTTTATTTATTATTATAAATTAATTTTTTAAAGCAATTGGGTATATTTAGTTCATAAGGTGTATTTAGTGAATAGAGATAGTCTCTCGAGTCACACAAAAAAAGAAACTTACTGCATTATGAATAGGGTGGTCTTGGCATGCCGGCGCCTGCAAACGAAAATCAAATAAGATCAAATTACAGTCGTATTATTTGCATTTTGTGTATATTTTTCAATATAAAAAAATTGTATAATAAAAATAAAATAATATTCTCTCTCTTCCGGATCTTTTTTCCAAAAAGACACACGGATTAAGAAAAATAATAAAGTATGTGGTTGTGAAGTTGGGACGTCCCAAAATAGAAAAAGGAGAAAAAAGAGTTGGGACGGAGAGAGTATCATTTTGATTGCACGATAAAATAGATTCACAAAGTACCGTGGTAATGGAGGAGGAGATGAGAATGAAGACAAAAAGAAGCACAAGAGCTCTGAGCTTTGGCGTTTCCATGGCCATGGCGGAGACACAAATGTGATTTTAATGGTGGAGATGAGATGTGATGTGTGCTTGTGGCTAATTACTCAATATGGAGTTGGACTGAATATATAATTGGAGGTTAGGCTTTTCATTTTTTTTAAATTTTTTTTTATTATTTCACTTTAGCAATTACAGAGTCAAATAATAGGACATTTGATTAATTCAAATTCCTAATTAATAGGTCTACGTTATCTTTGACGAGGCCGACTCTTCCTATTTTCACAAATGTTGTTAAAATTGGATTAGTCATTCAACCAAAGAATTAACTGAATCATTAGTTCAACATATTTAAACCATGAGTAAGTCTCCAGTGCACCAGTTACACGGTGCAACTCTGGTTTATTTTTAAAAAGTTAAACAATTTACTACTGAAAAGTTAAACAATTTACTCCTGAAAAGTGTATCTTTCATAATTTAACTTTTCAGTAATAAACTGTTTAATTTTTCAGTTATAAACTGTTTAACTTTTTAAAAAATGAACTTGAGTTGCACCGTGTAACTGGTGCATACAAGACTAATCCTTAAACCATTGTATAAAAATTAGATATCTTGAATATTATGATATATTATTAAAATTTATATAAGATTATAAAATGAGATGATCTCTCTTGAAACTTAACTTTTTAATAATCAATTGTACTTAATTTTATTTTAACTTTCTTTTACTGTAATTGAAAATTTTACTCATTTGATATTTAAGATTAAAATAGTGCAGAAATTAATTTTATTTTATTATTTGGATAAAATCTAAAGTGGTAATTTATATATTTTTGGTTAAATTTAGTGGATAGATCAATTCAATATGATAAATTAATTTATTTACATAAATATTTCTTTAAATAACCACTTAGCCATTTTTAACATAAATATCTCATTTTATGACAAAGTTATTTCTAGCTTAATGGTAATTGTTATTATAAATGCACTATTGATAAGGATTCAAAAATCGATTGGGAGGTTTCACTATAAACTGTATCAAAAATCTGGAGTTATTATTAATTTCTTTTACTAACAACTTTAATATTCCTAATATTTTTTTATACACTTAATCAAATATTAATTATATTTCAATTATTATTAATTTTTTTTACTAACATTTATAATACTTCTATCCTATTAAAATTTTTTATACTCTTGATCAAATATTTAATGCTTTAAAAAAGTTTCATATAAATCTACCATGAACCAAGTTCATATAAAATCTATTATTGATTATTTCTTGCCTTACACGTCATTCGAAAATTTATCCACGATCTGAAACTAAAGTGAAATGTCAAAGTATGAAACAATATGATTTTGCAGGTGAAAAAAGAGTGATTAAATTAAATGAAATACTGATTTCCACTTAATTAATAGGTCATGCGCGAATCTAGCTCATGAAACTATTATCAAATTATTTATTAATAGCCAAAAAAAATTACAAAAACCAATACCATTTATTATCAAAATATTTAAATGTTGTCCACAAGATAAAGATCGTTGATCATAACATGCATATTGAAAAAAATGGATTATAGAGCACATAATACAAGCTGAAATATACTTCGATAAAAGATGAAGGATAATACTCCGTCTATTTTTTTTTTACATTTCCCATTTTCTTTAGGATACATAATACTTTCGAAACATACATGTTTCCGACGGATAGATAATTTTATCCTTTAAGGAGGTGTTTGGTTTCCTAAATATGATAGAATTTCAATTAATTGTATTGATTGCAATCCTAATTTTAAAATAGTATGTATTTAGTATTTATGATTGTTTTCTTAAAATTAATTCGATATAATAGTTGAGATCAAGTTATCCCTTTTTTTAGAATTAGATTGAATTCAAACATCGGGTCAGGATTTAATCCACCCTAATCTATGAAACAAAACACCCCCCTAAATCAAATACACCCTTAATCTACAAGGAAATAACTTTCACAAGATATCTACTCATTTTAAGAACACAAAAAATCAATGAAGCAATTAAAAAGAAGAAAGAATTACACACATAATAAGCAGACCACCGAAAATTTGTTATGGTTCCTCTCGAGATGAGAAACTTTGCGGATTTACAGTGCCTCGGGATAACTCCACCTAGCGCCTTTTAACTCTATAGTAATTTACAGAATTGAGTATAACCACCACAAGTAGGAATAGCAGCTCAAATATGTAAGGTCATTTAAATATTTTCAAGAGCAACAGAAATGGTAATGGTGATTTTGCAGAGTTAATTAAATCATACTTGTGTTACTTTCAACACAAGTTTCCAACAATGCAAACACAAACAGAAGCAATCTCTTTCATCCAGGCTAAATCTTCTAGAAAAATGAGCTGTTAATACAAACTCACTATAGGAATCACCAGTAAAACCACGTAACAAATCACGACTTTAAAATCTTGAAATTTGAATAGTATGGTGGGATATTACTTTATGTCAAATCAGAGTGTGATAATTATTGATATTATAGGTAATAATAATAGGTAACTTTAGGGGTATTGTGTTGAAAAGAGTAATAATAGGTATATTAAGTACGTTGTGTTGGAAAAAGTAATTATAGGTATAATAGATATTTTTAAGTGTTGATTGAGTTTAGGATTTGAAAACCCGATGTTAAATCTCACACTCGTGTGGAGCGTGATCGCAAAGTTCTACGTCCATCCGTGTGAATCCCAAAACAAACATACCCTTAAGTATCTGATGTGAACTACATTTTCCTAGATTTCCTTTTCACCATCCCATCACTTTTTAGTTAATGATGTGGGTTTACGTAAGAAGCCAGAGGAAGATTACAAAGTCTTCTATAGGTCCTGTAATTTCTTGGTTCTTTGAAAGATGATTTACATAAGTAGTTCTACTCAATGTTTTAAAAAACTATTGAGGCTTACGAACTGAGACTAGCCTCAGTTCTAAACTATAAAAAAAGGCCTCAGAGGCGCAACAGAGGCTTGCGCCTCGATTAATCGAGGCGGTTCGAAGCGGTTCGAGGCTGTTTGAGGCTTGTCGAGGCGGCAACCTCAGTTACGAGACCTAAAATTTGTGTGCCTATTCTTATTTCTTGTTGAAGCAGCGTGGTTATTCTCTCCCCTAGGGTAGCGCGATTCTTCTCTCCCCCGGCGGCACGGTCGTCTCCCCCTTGAGTGGCGCCATGCAATTTTCCCTAAATATTGACTAAAACTGGCAGTTAACATTATATTGATGGACTATGTTTACGACAGTTTTAGTCAAGTTTTCATAAA
Source organism: Prunella vulgaris (assembly GCA_026898435.1). Taxonomy (NCBI): domain Eukaryota; kingdom Viridiplantae; phylum Streptophyta; class Magnoliopsida; order Lamiales; family Lamiaceae; genus Prunella; species Prunella vulgaris. The sequence continues at coordinate 321,808 of JAPKLY010000085.1, read as the reverse complement.
TTATTTAATTAATTTATGGTATTTGATATTACTATAACTATATATATATATATATATATATATTTAGTCTACGCCTCGGTTCTTACGCCTCAGTTCAAATCGGTTCTTACGCCTCGGTGTACTATAGAAAAACGCCTCAGTTCCCGAATTAGTTTTAAAACATTGGTTCTACTCATTGCAGATCATTCAAGGCCCTGTTTACTTTGTAGGATAATCCGGGACAGGACAGAATCATCAAAGTTTGTCCTATGAGTTAATAGTGGGGGTTTCCTGACCCACCTCCACCCCTGGATAATTTTATATTATCCCTTCTAATCCGTCCCCCGAAAAGTAATTGCACCCCAAATAGACTCTCGTTGCTCGATTTGGATGTGGACTTAGGATCATATGAAATAATAGGATGTCATTTTATCATAAATACAGTTGTAACAGACTAACAGTAAAGCTAAATTGCATCTTCGTAGTATCCTAGTTATATGCATGGGGGTTTGTCCAATAATATAAACTGTAAACATGGTATTAACACAATACCCCAAAAAATTGAATATATTATCTCCCAAAGCATGACGAATAAAATTAATCTGTTAAAGAAGCTCAAGTATACCTCTCAAGATCCAAGACAACGTCATCATTCTCCTCTTCTTCGGTAACTTCTTCCGAATTGGATGATGGATTAGAAGTAGCATCCAACTCAGCATCCCCAAATGCTGCAAAGTCGTCACCACTTGAAGAGTGCACTGGAGAGTCCTCTGCTAAACTCATCAGTTATGCTGCCCAGAAAACTCATCAATGATGTTCCAATTTTATTGTATATACAAAATGGGGCAATCCGTGAAGAAAGACTCTAGCACTGACTGAAAAAACTTACTTGCAATCAATATAGTCAAAAAAATAGAACTGTTGCCTAAGTTGTACTAAGTTGTATTGAGTAAAACTACTTAGTTATTCATGTATATAGAAGGTCGGCTTCTCAGATTCTACCTTTTCATCCAGTTTTATCACGAGTAATCCCTAGAGTAAATCAGTTAAATTTTTCACTTATTCTAAACCAAATATTACCTCCTCCCAGCATATTTATTTCACAGAATCACATTATTTGCACCTTACTAGTCAATGCATGTATCAGCTCGACCAATAATATGTGCAGTCAGATGAATGCAATCCTATGATTAAAACCAAAGTATTAGTACACCTCCTAGATTATTTTGATTTCTTTCAAGAATTTTGACGTTGTATCTAGCTTCTACAACATTAGGAGCTACTATATTGAAAATAAAAAACTTAGTTTCTGATAAGGAAGGCACATCACATGGGTAGAGTCGACATATTATTTATAGATGTAAGATTAATGAAGGATTCCGAAAAGAATTACTACCTCCGCCCCCAAAAGTTTGCGGTCCTTTTGGAGGCACGGTTTTTTAAGAAAAAATGTAATGAGTAGAATGTGTAGGATGAAGATTGTGAGGTAGAGATTTAAAGAAATATTTTCATTTTTTGAGTATGCAAATTTTTGTGGGACAAACTAAAAAGGAAAGTATGCAAACTTTTGAGGGACTGAGGTAGTAGCAATTAGAGTGGCTGAAGTTTAGGATCCAATTTAATCATAATTCATGGGTAGTAATTAGCTTGTGTTCTTTTTACATTATGCACCTTTCATAAATAGAGACTTCGATAGGATAGGGAGGGCAGAAAGGAATTACTCTAGATATTAATTCTTGGGCAGGTTTATATATCGTGTTGGCAAAGCATTTCCTTCCTGTACTGTATCTACCAGTTTATCTTGTGCAATAAAAATCTTATTCCTGGTTCTTTTCTTTTACAACTATTAAGAGAATTGTGCATCCCAAATGCATCACAACCCGTTAATATAAGAAACAAAATTTTATTGCTTTAGAAAGAAAGGTATAAAGCATGAGAGATTCCTCAACACAATACAATCAGCCCAACTACAACATTAAAAGGAGAATCTCCAACTTCTAACAGTCAGACACAAGACAGCCCATAAACACCTTATGACTACAAGCCCAAGAAATTGACCCTATCCCACATATCATCTAATGATTCTATGTTGTTCTCAAACAATCTCTTGTTCCTCTCGAGCAAATTAGACCAAAGAACTCCCAGGACTATTATCCTCCACAAAATTTTACTTCTTTTATTAAGAGAATCCCCCGCCCCCAAATTTTAACAATGCAAGTAAGCAATATATAATTATATCTGCAATCAGGAACCACTATGTCCCTTTCACATCAACTCCTTAATCGAGTGAGATTATATTAATAGCAAGTAAGCATTAGCCATATGCACACATCTACAAGTGGCAAATTATATACTCCATTAGTAATCTAACACCTCGTGCTTCACCGGTCTTTTTCCACAATAATTATTACCTAACTGTGTCCGTTATCTAGAGTTGGATTTTCTAATCTAGTAGAAGTAGTTGCAGAAAATTGGTGCACACTAGAATTCCAGTGCAAGTAAAATATTCTACATATGGTCAAGGAGATTCATGTTTTTTCTATAGGAAGCATAAAGGTAAAGACGCTAGTAAAATGAAGTGCCAGTATATGCATCACATAGAAACACGGATCCCTGAAAATCTGCAAACTCCCATAATTTTTTCTTCATCTATCCATCAAATATTTCATTCAGACTTTTTAAAATTTTAAATTTAAATACCTATATTAATTTCCTCAGTAACCATTTCAAATGTGTTTTTACTATCAGTGATTGGAATCACCGGCAGGGACAAATCCAGCGACGATGAGACAGGAAATTGTTCTGCAACTTAGTGAGGAGGTATAATCTAGCTGCCAATTAATTGATTTACAGTGGAGAGAAGGTATATTTGGGTTTGGGGATAAAGAAAAATTTTTGAAAGGAAAAGAAAAATTCCGGTCAAGTTGCAGCTATTCAAAAATTATGGGCAAAATATAACCAATTTATATCATAGTTACGAGTTTATTTCATTTGTGACTGTTCATTTTCAAAAAAAGAATCTGAGAATTCTCTTTGTTTAAATCCTATATTGGCAATACTGTAAGATGTTAAAAATGTATAATACAATGATGATCCAACTAAAACTTATACTTAATAGAAGTAATATAGCAGCATATCTAAGACTGAAATGTCTCTTAGATGAACTACTGCTTAATCTTTTTGGGAGTTCAGGATTTAAATATGTAACAACATTCTGAAAAATGGAGTCCTAATGAAGGGGTAGAAATATCAAATTGCTTCAAGTGACTTCCCTTAAGTGAAGCTCTTCAAGGCATCGACACCGTCATCAAATGGCAATTAGTCTTACATCTCTCTAACTCACTCACACACACAGTGATACAATAATAACTTAAATATCTCAATCTCACTCCATCCCTATGGCAGAAACAAAACACCAACTCTGACAAATCAAACAATCACAAGAGGACTCACCTCTGCCAATGTTAGGCCAAGATCTTCCAGTATTCCAATGTTTTTACCTAATAATATCGATGGCAAAACAATTATTCAAAAGATCCATTGTTCACCAGAAAAAGTACGTTTCCAAGTGAAGCTGTTATGCTTAGTTCTGGGAACCTACAGCAATAGGAACCCGCGACCGCCGCGAATGTGCTTAGGAAAAAACAGAGGTGGCAGAATTGGAGGTGCTCCGCCCTTCGCCGCCGCGTCCGGCCTTGTCCTCAGAAGCAGAAAGCTGCTGTCGGTGAATTCATCATGTAAATGGGGGACCTAACATAATGTCGGCGAAAGGAATACTTGACAAATTTACTGGGAAAATAACATTACCTAAGACGCAAGCCGAACTTTGGCGCGCATTTCGGCTTCAGAGATCGGAAAATTGGGCGTGTCTTCAGCCTTCTCAGCGCCTAATTTGGGCGTATATTGGGTTTCAAATGATGAATTAGGAAGATTGTTTAAAAAATTTAGCAGATTCAAAGGAATTGAAGAAAGTGAAAATTGTATACTACGAGGGTTCTATTCCAATTTCTACGAGGGAAAGAGTTGGGCACAAGCACAAGGTTGAACATACCGGTAACTATAAAAATATTTTGAGATTTTAAATTTATGAAAATGTTGATGAATATATTAAAAATATATTTAATATCTTTTGTCCAAACCATTTTACTTGCACCCCTAAAATTTAACATTTAAAAAAGTTAAATAAATTAGTCACATATAAGTAAATATGTGTATAGTTATATATCTGTATTTATAAAATTGAAAAATCACACCAAATCGCTGAAATTCAGCTCATTCAGTTAAGTACTAAAATTTTCTATTTGATTCTCGTTCCTAAACTTTTAATAATCGGTCTGTTCGGCTCGATTTTTTACCATCAAAACCCAATAGACCGAATTGTAATTAAAATTTTTAATATATGAATTATATTATATATATAATTATTATTAATATTATATATTCATAAAACTTAATTATGTTGTGTTTATTTAAACATAGTGGTGAATTTTATTAAATTAATATTGTGAATTTTATTGAACTTAATTGTGTTATATTTATTTAAATATTAATTAAACTTGTATTGTATATCTTTAATTTGTTGGTATTGATGAAATATGAATAATATTTATTTCGATGAAATATAGACTTTTTTTTATTTTAAAATTATTTTTGCACTTGTTGATAGAATTTATTGATTGTGTTTGTTTATGTGGTTTTACAACTAATTAATTCTACCAAACAATAATCTTATGATTTGGTGTTCTTGGGGAGGAAGAGAAGAGAGCTTAGAGAGAGAAATATTGTAATGGGAGTTGTATTGATTTTCAGAATTGTGAGAATTGTCTGAATAGTACAAGAGAGGTCTTATTTATAGGTGTGCGAGTGTGAGACGGCACCTTACGAGCCTATGTGGCTTCCGGTGTTGACGAGAGTTCCTTACCCTCGTCTTGATCTCTCACACCGCTTCCCTTACCGCGCCTCGTCCTACTACTATGCCTTAGACTAGATGGGCCTCATTAAAAACCTCGCCGTAAACCACCCTTGTGGACAAACCGGACGGAGGGAAAAAGAGCGCGCCATCAGGATCCTATTGACTAACGAGTGAGCCTATGGGCGAGCTCCCAGCGAGCTCCGGTAGGCCGGGCGAGCTCCCGAGCCTTGACCAGATTCCAGGGTATCGGGCGAGCTCTGGTGTACCCACAGACGGGCGAGCTCCGGCTCTGGTGACCTGGCAAACCTTGGGGATTATTTCTGAAACCGACGCATTAGTTCGCCATATCAACATTTGCCCCCCAGCTCGCGCACATCATGACTTTGTCCAATGTGTGGGCGAGCTGGAGAACTTGAGGTCTGGCGAACTATTTCCGGGGGCGCCGAGCTTGTAGGCGAGCTGCGCCTCGGAGGTTGCCTCGGCCGACACGATGCGGGATCCCAAGCGTCACGCAAGTCTCTTGACGTCTCGATTCCCGCCCATAATAATGATAACTTTTCAAATTCCTTGCAAAAAGGCCCCTGGTCTTTCGGGAATTTTGAGCTTGTGCTCCGCGCCTATAAATAGGCGAAAACGAAGAATTTCCTCACTTTGCTTCCTTCATTTCTCAGAGGGCATTTCCGGCGATCAATCCTCTGCTCTAGACGTGCCTGCCAAGGTAGAGACCCGGATTTCTCCTCTCTCTTTCCTTGTTCTACATTTTCGAACGCCTTCATTATGTCTGAGAACTCCTCGAGCCATACCCCCCCGAGCCGTGGCCTGGGCAAAGGACAAATGACCGATGACCTTCCAAACCCCCGAGTAACATATGTGGTCCTCTCCTCGAGCTCTGGGGCGAGCTCTGAAACCTCCCCAGACAGTAGCGAGCTCTCGGGGTCAGTTCGCTCTGACTCCAGCGAGCAAGCTACTAGTTCTGGCGAGGAATCACCCCTCCGCGAACTCTGGGATTACACAGAGCGAGCTCACGGGGGAGCAGCGACTCCCGCTGAATAGGCCCAGGAGGAGGTCGCCGAGGTCGGGGCCGGCGACCTTGCTGGCGAGCTGGCCCGTGAGGTCGACGAAGAGGTCGATGAGGATACGGGGATGGAGGTCACTTACGAATACCTCCGTTTTATCGATTTTCCCTTCCCCAAGCTCCCTGAATATCAAGTCTCCGTCGAGGTCGTAAATGAGTTCGACTGGGGCGAATATGTGAGGACTCATGGGGCGAGCTTCCCCCTACCCCGGCGAGCTCCGATTCGAAAAGCCGCTGGCAAGTCTGATCTCAAGGACAACGGGGTGGAGAGCATCATGAGCGAGTTTGCCCTTCCGGATATTCGGAGGCGGTTCCGCATCCCGCTGGACATTTTTATGTATCCTGCCGAGGAGAAAGAGCGAGCCGACCTCCCCCCTGCTGGGCTCACAGCCATGAATTACCACACCCTGAAGGCAGGGCTCACCCTTCCCCTCCACCCCATAATTGGGCAATTTTTGGAGGACACGGGCCTCGCTATCACCCAACTCACTCCGAATGCATGGAGCAATTTGTTGGCCACCCTGACTGTCTTCGGCCTCGAGGGTTATGAAATCGGCTGAGCACGACGGAGATTAACGAGCTCTTCATCGTGATCAGACAAGCGAGGGAGGGGAAGGGATATTACTCTTTTCAAGCTCGCCCGGGGGGGCAAATTTTTAGGCGACCTCCCTAACAAAGTCCGGGATTGGAAAGAGCAGTTCTTTTTCATCGGGGGGGATTGGCGAGCTTCCAATGGCCGCGGAGGGCGCATTCCTACCCCGAGACCTACGGGGAGGCGAGCTGTAGGTGGCGTACCTTAGTGTGTGTGCGTCGGATTAGATTACTGATCTAATCTATCTTTTTGCAGGTTTGAAGCGCCACAAGTCAAGCCGCGGGAGACCGGCAGTTTCGATAGGTTTCGAGTTTGTGCGGACGGTGTGTTGCTTGCGGGAGAAAAAGGACCGTGAGATCGAACATCTGTGTCAACACCACTGCCGCCGGCTCGCCGGTCTAATCACTTCGCCACACCAAATCGCCGCTCGAGGTTTTGCGCCTTTCCATTATCGAGCTTCCAGAGCTCGCTGTCATGTATGTCAAGGTCGCCGAACTTACTTGGTTGTTTGTTGTACAGGTGTAGGTCCTATTGACGAGCTCCCGCCCGTTGAGGTTCCCGAAGCTTATCACTTCCTAGCTCGGCAGCTGAAGATGGGCAAGCCTCGTCCGGGGAGGAAAGGCATCCCTTCGGGGGCGGTCTTGGATGCTACCAAGAAACTAGAGCTCGCAAAAGCCGCTGAGAAGGCTGGGGGCTCTAGCTCTCAGAAGACCTCGGCACCTCCCCCGACAAAGGAGAAGGCCGCCGGAGCCAAAAAAGGGAAGGGCCGAGGCTCAGGCCCTGAACGGGGTGCCCAACCACCTCCACCCCATCAGACGAAGCGAGCTCTCCACCGGGGAGATGGCTCGCGAGTGAGTGAAGAGGAAACTCGCATCGCCAAGCGAGCCAAGGCCGAGGGCGGCTCTGGATCAAGCCAAATGGGGTCAGGGCGAGCTCTTGCTGTTCGACCTTCTCCAGCGCCTCCAACTCCTCAGAGTGCGCCCTCACCACCTCCCTACGGGGTCCCTATTCGGGACGATACCCTGCTCGAGCTCAACCCCGATAGGTTTGGGTAAGTGGGCGACCTCTTTTGAGTTGGAAGCCTTTGCAATTTCCATGGTTTTTGCTAACTGATCTGAGTATGTGCAGGTATACTCCTGCTGAGTTCCCGCAGCGACCTGAGCCCCTCCATGTCGCCGAGCGGTGCCGGGCCCTGAATTCATCGAGGGACCTTCCCGATGGGGCAGCTCGCCGGGTTTTTACCGAGGCCCCCAAATACCTCTCTGCCTCGGAGCTCGGGATGATCGAGAGGCAGAGGCCTGCTGACAGGGCGAGGCTGGCGATGCACTACGCCTGCGCAGTGATGGCGGCGGCTCAGCTCGTCAGCGATGATATTGCCGCCTCAGATAGAGCTCTCCACGAATCAAATAAAGCGCTCACCAAGGTGGGCGACGAGCGGAAGAAGGCGCTTGAGGAGCTCACGAGGGCGGAGTCCAAAGCGAAGGCCTCGCTGGAGGCGGAGCGGCTTGCAATCAAAAAGGCAGAAAAACTCCAGGCCGACCTCCGCCAACAACATGCCGAATTGGAAGCAGCTCGCCTGACACTTGCTGCTCGGGAAGAAGAGCTCGCCTTGGCCCGGGTTGAGGTAGGGGTCCTCCGGGATCAGAGCCGGGGGAATTCTGAGGAGTGTCGCAAGCTGCGGGAGGAGGTTGCTACTCAGGCTCTGGAGATCGCCGAGCTCAGGGGCCGTTCTGACACTGCCATAACGCCCGAGGCCCTTGAGCTCGCCGAGATGGTTGCCACCGACAAGGGCTTTGTGCTCTGCTTTGCTGAGGTAATTCGTTCCTTCCAATGGGCGCGGATTAATAATGACAGCGAGTGGGAAGCCCTCGTCGGCGAGTTTGAGGACTGCCTGGAGAAGTCCTCGATCCCCCCCGGCACGGAATTGAACATTGGGGACCTCGCGGGTTATGGGATCAATCTCGACACTGCTCGTCTGAAATTCAACATTATCCAGACGAAGCAGGTCTTGACTGCTGACCTCGCCCAAGAGACTGAGGGCGCAGAGGGGGATGCTGGAGGTGAGGCCCCGCCAACCATGGAGCAGATGCAGGAGGTCTGTGGGGACGCAATGATAAACATCAGCGAGCTCGGCACAAGCGGACTCTCTGGGAATATCACTCCTGATGCCGAGCTCGCCCTGCCTATCCGCCAAGTCGCCCCCACTCCAGAGATCGCCGACCCCGAGTCTTAGGCCCCCATTACTACTGCTTTCTTAGCTTAGTTTACATTTTCCAAGTTGTAGTAGGTAGCCGGGTTGCGGAGCTCGCCCAGAAGGAGCTCCATTTTTGTAGTCTTTACTTTTTGTCCAAGTAGATTTAGCTCGCCGGGCACGTGCAGCTCACCAAGAAGGAGCTTTTTGTAATTCAAAGACGGCTAGCTGGTCGGCCTTTGTGGCCAGCACCACTACTCATACTTAGGATTTTTTCAAGTATATTTTTGGCTTGAAAATCTCTTAAGTATCCTTTTGAATATAAGTCGAGCATTTTTTGTCCCAACTTTTTTCATTTATGTTTTTGCGCTTTTACGTTATAATTCCTTAGAATAGCTCGTTCTTGTTTATTTTCTCGGTACGTAATTGTTCGTCTTATTCCTTAGAATCGTTCGTTTTACGTCACTTTCGACTACGAATTGTACCTCTGTTTTGAGAGTGCGTATTCTTCGTCTTATGCCACTTAGGGCCGCGAATCGTTCGTCTTAGGCCACTTAGGGCGGCGAACTGCACTTCGATTGATTCACGTTGGGCCATTGGGTTTCATGAACCTTGCCTTAGACGTTTCTGTCTTTTTCGCGAATTTTTCTAACTTGTGGCAGTAGGTGCTTAGCAACCCTTTAAGAAGGGTACCTTCGCGACCTTGGGCACTTTGGCCTTTGCCTTCGAGCTATTTAATTACAACGTTTGGGACCTTGGTCCTTGCGCATTGCAAAAAGTTTTTTTTTTTTTTTGAGCTAGGTTTGGCGAGCTACCAGGAGTAGTGGGTGACCAAGTGCAGCTCGCCCGGTTGGGGAGCTGCGCAGGTCCAAACACTTGGGAATTTTTCTGAAATTTTTCAGCAACGTGATTTACATCGGTTGCCATCTACATTTCTAATGCCAACCTCCGACTAGTCTATTGGTAGAACTTTTTTAGATGTGCCGAGCTCCAAGTGTATGACGAAGCTTTGTCTTCTGCGTCTTCTAGATCATAGGTACCGTTCGGCCAGGCTGCAGTGACCCGGAATGGTCCTTCCCAATTTGAACCAAATACACCTGGTGGGGCCATCAATTTCTTTTTCAACACCAGGTCTCCGACCTTGAACTTTCGGTCTCGGACCTGAGAGTTGTAATATTTTTCCGCTCTGCGCTTGTAGGTAGCATTTTTCATTTCTGATGAAGCTCTGGTCTCTTCGATCAGATCTTTTTCTACTACCAAGGCTTCATCATTCTTTTCTTCATCATATCCCACCACCTTCCAAGTCTTGTTCTGGACTTCTACCGGGACCACGGCTTCAGTCCCAAAGGCTAGGGCAAACGGGGTCTCCCCGGTGCTGGCCCTATAGGAAGTTCTATAGGACCATAGGACCTCCGGGAGTTCGTCTGCCCAGCTCCCCTTCTTTTCTTCGAGGCGGAGCTTCAGTATGTGTTTCAGGATCTTGTTCACCGCCTCGACTTGGCCGTTCGACTGGGGGTGATACGGAGTTGAGTAGTGCTTCTTGATGTTCCATGAACTGCAGAAGTCCCTCAATTTCTGTCCGTCGAACTGCCTTCCATTATCAGTGATGACCGACTGCGGGAGTCCAAACCTGCAGATCAGGTTTTTCCAAATGAAGCCGATCATCCTTTCTTGGGTTATGGTTGTGAGAGCTTCGGCCTCAGCCCACTTAGTGTAGTAGTCTACTGCTACAACAGCGAACTTTACACCGCCTCTACCGGGTGGAAATGGGCCGATCAAGTCGATACCCCATTTCGCGAAAGGCCATGGGCTGAAAACCGACTTAAGCTGGTTGGCTGGGGAGTGGATGTTAGGTGCGAAAAGTTGGCACTTTCGGCACCTTCGAGCGAAGCTGATGGCATCTTTTCGAAGAGTGGGCCAGTAGTAGCCTTGTCTGATCGTTTTATATGCCAATGCTTGCCCCCCAGCGTGACTCCCGCAAATCCCTTCGTGAATTTCTTCTAACACTTCGGACCCCTGTTTCTTAGTTAGGCATTTGAGTAGGGGTAGAGAGAATCCACGTTTATAGAGCTGGCCATCCAGCAGCGTATATCTGGCAGCTTGCTTTACTAACCGGCTATTATCACCAACGAGTCGTTGTGGGGCATCAGTACCCCTTCCAAGTCTGCTGAAGAAAATGTCAGCTCGTCAACGAGCTGTGAGGCGGACCTGGGGCCGGAGCTGCCTTCCTGGACTTGATTTATGGCCCGGATTTCGGCCTTCCCCTTTCTCCTGGATATGGAGGATCCCCCGTCCTGGAGACCTCCTGCAGCTCCGATCTCCTCCTCAAGAACCAAGAGTTCCCGAGTCGGCTCCATGTTTTGCTGAGGTTGGGGAGGTGCCCTCCGTTTGTGATGGGGACCAGGTTGGTCTGCTTCCTCCTCCTCGTTATCGGAGGTAGCCCTCCTCTCGAACCTCGGTCTCTTAGCTGGGGCCTTCTTCACGAACTCGGTCAATTTTCCCTCCTCGTAAAATTTCCAGAGTTGCTTGAGGAGGTCTCGGCACTCGCCGGTGAAGTGGCCGATGGCCTGATGGTAGGCACAGAACTTGTTGGGATTGAGCTTCGTGCGGTCCTGGCGGATCCGCCTTGGCTCCTCCAGCATGGCCTTGCCTTGGACAACAGTGAAGACATGGTCGACGGAGACAGTGAGGACCTGGTTGAGCTTTTCTTTGAGCTCGTCTCCCTCGCCAAAGGCCTTTAAGTTCCAGGGAGCTTTGTAGGCGCCCCCGGACTTCTTTCCGTAGGGCTTCCTTTCCTCGTGGGCACCAACTTCTTTCAGTAGTGCCTCCTGCATAGCCACAAACACCCCCGCCTTGTGGCGGAATTCGCTATAAGTGTTGGGACATGCGAGGTGTATTTCCTTCCAGAGGTCGGTGCCCCTCTGAGTTCGGCCATCGCTGCGACGACCTTGGTATCTTCGCTTACCGGCTCGCCTTCCAGCAGAATCTTGTCGAACCTTTCCAGGTACTGCTGGTCGGTTTCGCTCTCGCCTTGATGGATGTTGGCGAGCCGGTGCTTCTGGGTGAGGTAGGACCCAAACCCAGAGAAGTGGGCCAGGAATTCCCGCGAGAGTTGGCCAAATGAGCAGATTGACCCCGGGGCGAGTGAAGAGAACCAGCGGTGAGCTCGGTCTCCTAGGGTCAGCGGGAAGTTCCGGCACTGGGTGGGGTCGGTGGCGCTGACCGAAATCATGAAATCCGCGTACTTGGCCAGGTGGACTTTTGGGTCCGATTCGCCTTCGTATGCGGACATCACCGGGAATTGAATTTTCTTCTGGACCGGTGCGCGGAGGATGGCAGGTGCCAATGGAGAGGTGGGGAGAATCGTGGCGTCAGGTCCGCCAGACTTGGCTGCTACTTGTGCTTGTAGCATTTCAACGGCCTTTTTCAGTGAGGCCAGCTCGTCATCTCGGGTCACCTCCGGCGGAGGGTGCTCAAAGGTCGTGCGTCTCGCGGACGCACGTCCCCGAGGTGCCTCACTCTGGGGTGACCTCTCAGTGGCGGGCTGGAACTGGCGTCCGCCGTGGGGGCCTAACCGGTCAGTGGCGGGCCTCCTCAGCCTTTCGTGGGCTGACCTGCGTGGCTGCTGGTCGGAGTCCCCATGGGACGCAGCGGGGACTGCCGTGCGTTCATTTTCTTCGTACCTCAGGCCCATGCGACCTTGGAGGACTTCCCTCCTTTGAGATTGGTGGGTGCCAGATGCCCCGGTGTAGGCCGACTCCCTCCCAGTGTAAGGAGCGGGACCCTTCTCCACCATTTTGGCTTTGCCGGTCCTCTCCCTGCGCTGGCGAGCTTGTGCCGAGCTCGCCTTCTGCTCGGTGGGGAGTACACTGTAGTCCCCCCTGGTTTGGGTGCCCTGGGTGGGCCTAGTCTGCTCCCTAGTTTCGGCGGCTGGAGCTCGCCTGGGTACTAGGGCGAGCTCGTCCTGCTGTCGCTGCTGCAACCTTTGTAGGGTTGCGATGGTGCGTTGGAGCTCGTCAGGATTGCTGACCAGGTCCCTCAGAGCGGGGGCCAAGTCTTCCTGGGTCACCGCAGTTCGCTGAGGTCGCGGAGCTGCGGTGCTCTTCTGGGGAGGTGGTTGTGATGTCTCCACCACCTGGCGTGAGGTCTCCACCTCGGCCTGGTTTTGATTGCCCCCCTCTAGACCTTCCCGTAGCTGCGGAGGTCTGTCCCTTGGCGGCTCGAGTGTTAGGCATTTTTGGGTTTCGGAGGGGGTAACTTGCTGAAGGGCGTCGAAGTGGAGGGAGGTCACCGAAGTGATGGAGGTCGCCTGAGTGGTTGTCGTCCAGCTTAGGCGGAGCTGTGCAAGTTTTTGTCTAGCCTCGCGTGTGACGAATTGTCCGAAGTTCGGTTTATTCGTGTGCACGCGCGCGTTTGAAAATTTATTCCGGATCGATTTCATGAAATCCAAAAATTCAGGTTTTTGTCCGGAAATCTGGGTTCTTCGTTCAAGGGGTGAAGATGTATGTGTATCTTCAAGTGTTCTTGAGTTTTACCAAGAACACCTTCAAATCTTCAAACCTTCAACCAAACCCTAACTTTTTGTTCTTGAATTGTTTTTATTTTTCAGATTCGAAAGGAGACCACGCACCCTCCTTCTAGCGCCAAATTGTTGATAGAATTTATTGATTGTGTTTGTTTATGTGGCTTTACAACTAATTAATTCTACCAAACAATAATCTTATGATTTGGTGTTCTTGGGGAGGAAGAGAAGAGAGCTTAGAGAGAGAAATATTGTGATGGGAGTTGTATTGATTTTCAGAATTGTGAGAATTGTCTGAATAGTACAAGAGAGGTCTTATTTATAGGTGTGCGAGTGTGAGACGGCACCTTACGAGCCTATGTGGCTTCCGGTGTTGACGAGAGTTCCTTACCCTCGTCTTGATCTCTCACACCGCTTCCCTTACCGCGCCTCGTCCTACTACTATGCCTTAGACTAGATGGGCTTCATTAAAAACCTCGCCGTAAACCACCCTTGTGGACAAACCGGACGGAGGGAAAAAGAGCGCGCCATCAGGATCCTATTGACTAACGAGTGAGCCTATGGGCGAGCTCCCAGCGAGCTCCGGTAGGCCGGGCGAGCTCCCGAGCCTTGACCAGATTCCAGGGTATCGGGCGAGCTCTGGTGTACCCACAGACGGGCGAGCTCCGGCTCTGGTGACCTGGCAAACCTTGGGGATTATTTTTGAAACCGACGCATTAGTTCGCCATATCAACAGCACTGAATAGACCGGATTAGACCTAATCGAAATAATTCGGTTTAGTCCAATTCGATTCAAGTCAAAATTCGATTTGATTCAGTTCGTTTAGTAACATAGAAGATTTTGATTATTTCAGGTCGGTCCAAAAGTAGGATCGAACTGACTGAATAGATCAAATGATCACCCCTAGTTATGTGAGTGTGCATGCATATCAGTGTTTTCTTTTATAAATAGTGTTCAAATTTGTGTGAAACTTTCAAATAAAAAAATAGTGCAAATTTCTATGAAATGAAGGGAGTAAACAAAATAATATGAATACATTTTACGTTTATAATAAATTTACATAAAATATATTTTTATTTTTACTAAATTCATCAATTTTTTTTTGATATTTTAATAATATTAGGTTTAGTTTTAGAAGAAATTAATCGATATTAATATTAAAGATCGATATTTTTAAAATTTTACGGATGTTATGAAACTATAGTTTTTACCCAATATCGATATCGATTACCATAAAAAATGGATATATCAGAAAAATATCGAGAGATTTTTATCCTTGGAGGGCAAGAGAGTCCGAAATTTCACAAACTTTTAAAATTAAAATTTATTAAAAGCAAAAATATCTGCACAGTGTAATTGGTGTTAGGGTTGTACAGAATTTAATCGAATACCATGATTTTAAATTCGTATTTGTAAAATTATTTAATTTGAATCTTATATCAAATTATTAAAAAATCTACAAATATTATTTTCTCAAGCATTTACTATTCTAGAATTCATTTTAAAATTGTTTTCCGTTGTTTGAATTCACAAAAAACATAAATTTAAAAGTTTGGTAATCAAGTACATACATGAAAAAAATTATCAAATTCATGAAATAAATTACGAACATTCAATCTTCCATCGAGTTTGCAATTCAAGTGGTTTGCAACCTGACATGAATATATTCTTCTTGATCTTAAATAAAAATAGAAAAGAGTTTAAAAAATAGATTTATTCAATATAAGTTCATTTCATGTTAATTTAAATGAATTACAATTTGGTTCACATAGTTAATATATATGCATCTCTCTCTCTCTCTCTCTCTCTCTCTCTCTCGTTGAGAGGAGACCGTTGGGCGGGGCCATGGGCCATGGCTGTGATTCAGGCAGTGGTGGCTCGCGTAATTGGTAGCTTTGAAAGGGGCACAGTAGCTTGCATCAGTAATGGCTTCGAAGGGAGGACAACGAAGGTAGCTTCTGTCGACTTCAAAGGGGGTTTCTCTTATGCATAGGGGCTGACTTGAAGGGGGTTTCCGTTGGAAAGAATGACGGCCATGGCAATTTCAGGCTTCGATTCCAACATAAGGTAAGCGTGTTTCATTTGTGTTTATGTGGTGGTGGAGTTTCCGTTGGAGAAGATGGCAGGTGCTTACGGTGGTGACGCCTCGTGCAAAGGTGGATGGTGATGGTGGTGTGCTTCGACGGCATGCGGACAGTGATGGTGTGAGCTTCTTCGATCTGGCACTGAATGTTGTCGAACGATTTCGATCCAAAACAGTGTTTCTCAATATGGATGATTTGGAATGATTTTGGGCACTAAAGGCCAATTGTAGTGGTTGTGTGGCTAATGGTGGTGGATTAATCTCACACGGAACTAAAGGCACTGAAGGATGATGATTTTGATTAATCTCATTTTGGGCACTGAAGGTCGATTTGTTTGTGACTTTTAATTTTTAACTTTGATTTTTGGGGAACTGAAGGTCGATTATGGTGGTTGTGTGACTGGTGGTGGTGGTGGAGGTTTTTAGTTTTGTTTGTAACTAAAAACAAAGTATTTTTGTAAATCCGTAAATTTCAGGCTTGTGCAAATTTTATTTTTTGTGTGTGCAAAGTTTATTTCTCTTGTGTGCAAATTCTATAAAAAAAAAATTGCTTGTGTGCAAATTAAATTGTATACAAAATGAATAGGTTCAAAAATGATAAAATAATAAATTTGTGCAAATCAAAACCAGTAAAATAATAAATTATGCTAATTAATAATTAAAAAATAATATATTGTGCAAATATTTTCCACTAATTATGCAAAATATTTTCGGCTATTTGTGTAAAATATTTTATGGTTGTGTGCAAAGAATGAAATATAAACAACCTATCTGTAAGTTGGATTTTTATGTGAACTATTTTAAATTTACCATTATAAAGTGCATCAATGTGTAAGGTCCCCTTAAGAAATCAATTTATTTATGAAAACATGTCATATGTATTAAATGAATTAAAAAGTTAATACAACTCACATATGTCATAATTGACTTTCTTGATCAAGTTGGCGTACCCAATTCACTCCACAAACCAAAATTTGTATAATATCAAGAGTTGACCTTTAACTTACGGATCCAACACTCGAATTTCTGCACTAAATGTGGTCTTTGATGTCACTGTACTGATAGGAAAAGCTAGAACATCTCGAGCTAATTTTGATAGAATGTTAAATATTGATTCTTGAGATTTCCATCAAGTCAATGCATCAAACAATACACTCGCATCCTCATCTTGAAATCTGAAAACTCTCCTCCAAGTAAATGTCCAATTTGATTTTAAAGAAACATCATCAGTATTTAAATATACATCATACATAGATAAATCAGGGGACACTAAATTTTTTTAAGATGTGAAGTTTGTAAATGTAGAAGAAGAAGATATTTCTGAAGTGGTGGACATTTGAGCTCTTGCATTATCAACTTCAACATACTCAAAGAATAATCTATATAATACATCTCGAACCTTCATCACATTTATATGTTCAACAACCTCATCATATATTTTATTGAAAGTAAAATCAACCAACATTACTTTAAATCTGGGGTCAAATTGCTCCAATAGCCATCAAAAAATTGATTTTTTTTCAGTATTTGTCAATTTTTTCCTTCATTTTTTTTTATCATCCTTTTAATAAACTCATCAATGTAATTTTTTTTCCATTCAACACATGCTTAACTTTCCAAAAAAAAAAAAAAAAGCAAAGATAAACATTAGAAGCAGGATAATCAACTCTAGAAATTATGTGGGTGGCTTCATAAAAAAAACATCTAAAATGTCAATAATATCTTTCAATTTTTTCCAATCATCAAGACTAGATCATTAATGATATAAGGGATCTCCCTTTTTTAATATAGAGAATGCACCCTTAATTCTGTATGCCCCAACTAATATCTCACGAGTTGAAAAGTTAATGATCAATCTTTTCACTGAAATTCCTAAATGATGCACAACATCAATGTTTTCTTAACCTAGACTCTGTTTGTTAATAAATCACACTTTTTTTTAACATGTTTAATTGTATTCTCAATCTCAAAAAGGTCATCTTGAACAACATGATTCAATATATATGCAATGCACCAAACATTAAATAATTTATTTTCTAGTGGCAACTTATGACTCTTAGAGAATATTTCTTTAGCAATTAAAATTGTTGCATTAATTGCATTGTCAATAGAGATGGTAAAGACTACTTTATCCTTCAAACTTTGTACAATTCATAAGCTCATTAAAGATATCATAACCTAAAAAAATATCAACAAACTATCATATTAATAACAATAACAAACATCTATATATAATATAATTACCAACATGTGGAGAAAGGTGAGATATGAAGCTAATAAATCCTTTGTGAGTTTAATTTGAATCAACAAAGTAACCAGTTGCACCTTAGACTTCCAAATATTAGTGGTCAATGAAATCTTGTTGATGTCTTTCAACGACAACTGCAATTTTTTCTCTACGTCATACACATTTATGACAACTTTTTTTGTCATGATAAGAGAAATTTTCTCAAATTGTGGTTGATTGCTTAACATGAATGTAAAAACAAGATTTTCCACACATTGAAGGCTATTCGTACATAAAAATTTAAATTAATGCTACACTTATCAAGTATCTTGATCTTCATTTGGTTGTAATAAACTCTTGAAATCTTTCTTGATAAACTGTACCTTTAGCTTGTAGTTTCAATTCTCAACTGTAACTTCCAATTGTAGAGGTGTGCTTTATAGCTGCAAGGTATTTTCTTCAAATATTCAAACCTGTAGAGTTAGACTAAAAAAAAATTTTGTAGACAAACAGAAAAGAAAAGTGAAAATTAATTTGGTGGACGGAGGGTGTATAATATAAAATTCAAACTTGTTTTCATGAGATAAATATAGCCATTAGATGCTCTTGAACATTAATTGTCACACGTTAATAATAACTCCATATATCCTTTGTTTTACCTTCATATTTTATTTACTGTTTTATTTTTTAGATCATCGATAAGTGTGCAATTACTAAAAGTCAAATTAATTACATAACAAATATTTCAAAAATAATGATGAAATACACACATATATGCTAAAATTAGGACATGCATTTTTGCATTTAATGGTTTTTTAAAATTAAATTTATATTTAAATTTTAAATCAATATATACATATTGTTAGAATAATATTCTGAATTTTAGTGACATCCTTTTATATTTTTTTGGATTTTTTAAAATAAATATTAATTTTATTTATTTTATCATAATAATGAATAAATTTTTTTATTTTTATTTGTTAACTTTTTTTAAATTTTATATATTTTAAAAAATTAAATTTGTATACACATTTTTTCAATTTCAAATAATTATAATTAAATTTTAATCTAATAATTTTTTTAAAAAAATACATGATAATTTTGAATACTATATATATTTACTAATTTATTGAAATTTCACAAGTTAAATTAAGTAGGTGGAACTAGAGATGTTAAACGGGCTGACCCTAACCCTACAGGGCCAGCCCTACAGGACTGCGGGCCTAAACGGTCCCGGGCCTTAGCGGTTCATCCTTAACGGGCCGTCATATGCTCGGACCTAACCCTAACCCTAACGGTCCGCGGGCTAAACGGGCCACTAACGGGCTCGGGGTAAAAAAAATTTAAAATTTTAAAATTTAATATGAAATACAACTAATGATTTAATAACTAAAGTTCACGCATTCATAAAGTTCACACATCCATAAGTTCATACATCCATAAAGTTCACACATTAATAACATAATCCAAAAAAAAAATCACACATCCATAAAATTCATACTTAACAACTAAAATTTAATAAACATCTTCAAACTCTTCAATTTTCGGTATTAGAAAATATCTTCTTCCATTTCTTCATCATCATCATCATCATCTTCTGAAACATGTAAAAAGTATAAATTAGTAATTATATTAATAAAAATAAATTGAGGAGTGATGGTAATGGAACCCTAGGTTGTAAGTCGTAACTGAGGAGTGATAAATTGATATTTAATTTAATTGATTTTTATTTAGTATTTTAGTTGATTACTTCTTTTTTTTTTAGTTGATTACGTCTTACTTAAGTTACTTAGTTAGAAGAATGTTAGATAAACTCTCCGGTCCAGTAACTAGGCGCCCAATTACATAATATATTGTCCAGGCCCCCAGGCCCAATTACATAATATATATTGTTGCCCAGCCCCCCAGGCCCAATATACATAATATATTTAAAATTAATTTAATTAAAAAAAAAATCGGGCTACCGGGCCAGCCCGGAAAACCGGCGGGCTAGCCCGTTTAGCCCGCGGGCTAACCGGTCCGGGCCAAAAAAGCCCGGTTTTATACGGGCCGCCATATGTTCGGACCTAACCCTGTAATTTACAGGGCTAAACGGGCTGGCGGGCCCGCCAGCCCGCGGCCCGTTTAACATCTCTAGGTGGAACAACTACACTACTACAAATTAGTTTACAATATATTTTTCTATTTTAATCGCCGGTGAAAATTCTCGACGCTCAAATTTATGAAGTTTCACCAATTTAAATGAATTTGAATTTGTTTGTGAGGTATATAAATGGCAGAGATGAACAGTGAATTTTCTTCTCTCACTAATAAAGATAATGTCAAATCAACTCAGTAGATGAACAGTAGAACCCCACGTGGTTGATTCATATTTTGGAGGTGGGTTCCATTTTTTTATCCTCCTTGTGACATGTGATTTTTGGTATTCATATATGTAATTACATTATTATAAATAATCTTATATATAATATACTATATAATTATTTTTAATAGTATTATCAAAATTCATTAAAATTAATAATAAAATATTTTAAAATTTTAATGTATTCTTAATTTTTTTTAAATGGCATCAAGTCGAGGCCTTGAAAATTTGACCAAACACTCTAAAATTAATTTCTAGGATAGTTCTTGAATTTACAATGATTTTTTTTTCAAGATAATATCAATGGAATTTTTAAATCTCAAATCTATATATAAGAACATTTATCTTAATATATATTATTATTCTTAAGTTGGTGAAATTAAAACTCAAAATAATATACTTATTGATTTAAAATTAAAATATAAATTTAATAAAAAACATTACATGTAAGTAAGAATATGTATTTTTTGTTAATTTATAATAAGAATGATTTTCAAATAAAGTTTTATTCTTATATATGTGTTCTAGCATTTTTTTTTTTGAAATTTTGATTATGCAACTACGTTGACTTTTACTAACTAGAAACGATTAAGTTTTATATAAAAATGGTTCATATATATTAAGCTTCATAATAATTTTAATGTATCATACATTTGATTAGTAATATCAAAAATCTTATCATGAGTATCAAATGTTAGAATCAATAAAATCTATAGCTATAACTTACATTATAATACTATTGACCAAAATTTTTTATATTTTGATGATATTTTGATATTTCTGACAACAAATTAAAACACCCAAATATTTGATCTGATATAATAAATTTTATCATTCCGAATTAATGTCTTAAACTCTAATTTTCGAGTTTTTAAGACATTTTCTTTATGAATTTTAAATTTATAGGAAGTCATTTTTGGAATCAATAAATTAATGAATTTTTTTTAATTTTAAATTTTTACTAAATCCTTTTCTTAATGGTCAATAATTAAAAGTTTATTAAAAATATGCCGTACAAGGGTATTTTAACCCTTATAAATAGACTTTATATTTGTTTGAGATAGCTCTCTATAATCTATATCTCTCATTTCATAAAATATTTTCAAAATCTATCAGCTACACATATTGTCTCTCTCGGCAATATCATTAACCAATGCTACTTTCTATATATACTTCTGGATATTTCCTTGTATCAACCCAACTACTACAAATTTTTAATGTCCCTATGATTAATGAGTAGATATTATGTGAGTAAATACTCACCGTAATAATTTCGTGAACGACATATTTTATTTCACGCAGTAACACACCGTTTGATGTGTAGTGTTAATTCATATGCAGTACTAGTGTTAGTTCATATACAATATGATTTTAGTTCATTCACTATGACATACAACGTGTGGTGTTAATTCATATATAGTGTGGTGTTAGTTTATATACATTGTCGTGTTAGTTCATATACAGTATTTTATGTCATTTATCTCTAAAATAATCAAATCTCAAAATACTTAGAATAAATTGTTGTTCACCATAAAATTTACTGTGTGTATCATTCACATAATACTTTGTCATGATTAATATATCTCTTTTGGTTGTTATGCACAAAGTTTTATTAAATTTCTTTTTTAGACATATTGGCGCCATTAATTTATAACAGCCAGGACTCAATATACATATGCTTTCTTTTAGAAGAATTAAATTTCGAACCGATCAATATGGCCTAATGTTGTTAACTTGAAAATTATTGATTAAATATAATAGTTTCAAAATTCATATAAGGTTTCATACTATACATATACTGTCCAATTAAAAATTTGGCTAAGAAAATGAAGATACAAATATATTCATATAATTTACACATGAATACGAATTCTATAATACATATTTTATTTCATTCCACTATATGCAATAATACTAATTTAATTATAACACCACGACTACAATGATTTTCTGGGATTAATTGTTTTCCAAATTAAGTATACACAATAACTTATAATGACAATAAACATGACAAAGTATTATATGATTTACGATAATTATAATAGTTACCATGATGTTATTTTGATTTTTTTAAGTATAAGTACTTGAGCAAGAGGATCAAGAATATTTCATCTGAAGTATTTTGAATCAGGATCTTTAATTTGTATCATATCGTTGTTTAATATATAAGGAGTATCAGCAACAATGTTTTTTTTTCTTATTATTTAAATTGCTCATATTTAATACAAAACAAAATTAATTTAAAATATTAAGTATTATAAAACGTTTAGAGTATCAATTATTTAACTAAGTACAAATATAATTGAATAGTATATAAAATCTAATTAGTGAATATATGGGAGCTTTTGAGAACCGAATTTTCCAGAAAAAAATTGAAAAATCATAATGAGGTTTCAAAGCACAATCATGCACTCAGTAGCTAGCCTACCTAGTGAAAAGAGCACTTTGAATTTTCTAGTAATTAATTACCACCAATGAAATAAGCAAAGTACATATACTTTTATGAAAGTAAGGAAATAATTAAGCAAATTACATATATTTTTATGCAAAGTAGATATACTTTAACCCAATATTTTTTTTTTTGTATTTTGTATGTATTTTACAAAAAATATTAATTATTTTATTAAATATAATTAATAATAATTTCTATATGTAAAATAATTACGTTTAAAACTGATTTACAAGAAACTTAATTATTCAAGAAAAAATAAATTAAGAAGCATCGACAAATGCATCGAACTTTTTGAAATTTAAAATAAGTAGCTTTATATAAGTCCCACTACTAATGAATGCAACATATATAATTATAGGGTGAGTAAAAAATAGAGACTTCGTCAACTTTAGTCAACTTTATGTGATTAAACAAATTTGAAACCTGCATTATGTCCAGAAAACATGACTAGATGTGTGGGCCATGAATTGTTTGATTAATCAAATTAATATGATATTAAAATGAAAAGAAATATGTTGGCTTCCCATTTGTTTTGTAAGAAAAATAATGGTTGCAACTACAGTTGGGAATCTTGCTCATCCTGTCTTTTGGTTCCTCAAAAAGCTCCTAGCTATATATTTTATTCTCTGCAGCCTTAAACAAATATATATATATATAGAGAGAGAGAGGGACAGACAACTGCACCTGTTTTTTCAAGGCCATGAATTTCCTCAAGATAAGCTTTCAAGTGTGCATGTTAATTAATTTATCGGTATGTTGGATCCTCTGTCTCAGTTTTTTCCTTTTTTATTTCATTATTTTCTGAAGAATTAATACATCAATTTCCCAGAAATATTATATATATGTCCAATTTTTCCAATTTTTTTTTTAATTTGGGGGCTAGAATTAATTTGGTGAAGAGGGGTGTTTTTTTCTTTAAATTTCGAGGATGAACATGGAATTAAATATAGCTTTTGTTCAATGTTAAGCTATAGAATCATTTGGGAGTATAGTAATGGATCTTTATAGTTTCTTTAATTAACTAAAAATCACTACATTTTTTTAGCTATAGAGAAGTGGAAATGAGACTATTTCTGTAATTAGAACATGCTAATTTGGTATTTTTGAAGTATAGAAAGATGAATTGAGAAAAAAAAAAAAAAGCATGTAAGTACCGTCCATCTAGAATATACAAAGTTTAGAATTAAATTAAATTAATTAATCCCTAAATGTGGACTAAATTAATTGTCTCCGTTGACCAAATTAAACTCAATGAAAATTAAAGCAAACAGAGAAATTAAAACTAAGATCGAGATATCATTCTGCGCTCTTGAACAATTTTTGAATTCCTTTGAGAGTAATAATTTACATATCAAATCGAAATATAATAAGCCTCACTTAAATTTTCTGATCTAATTTCAATTGATCATTATATTTTGTGAGTAAATTTATAATAAATAATTTGTACAATATCTTGACCATATCATTTCTTGAAAAGAAAAAAAAAAACAGACCTTTCCACTTCCAATTTTGCAACGAGTGATCATGATCATGAACTGTCGCTCTCCACCTCACGCCGGTGGAAGTTCCGGTGGCAGCCGCAGGCGGCGCAGGAGAGCGCCCTGGCCGTCCCTTCTGCGCCGCCGGCCATGAACTCCCGGCAGCCGTCGACCGCGTATCCGCCGATATTGGCTGCATGGTTCTTCTGGCACTCACCGTACCGGACAACCTGATTGCTTGAGCTTCTGTTACTCGTTTCTCTTCTGATCACTACTTGCCTTTTCTTCATTCTTTTCCAAATATGATATATATATATATATAACCCTAATTAATTTTTCTAACTAGAATTTACTATATATATATATATATATTGATCAAAATTTGTAAAACCCCACAATTTTTCTGAATTCCACAACTTATTTTTGCCCTTTTTTGTAAGGAGTGTGTGGAATCAGTAAAGGGGCTTAGCTAGATAAAGAAAGAGGGCAACAATTTGAGTGAGAGCACCTTAACCTAACCCTAGCAAGAGGGTATATTTATATTGGCAATATCCTATTCTTCCCACTTTGAAAAGTAAAAGTTGCAGCGTTTTTTATTATTTTTTTGAAAATGGAGCCATTTTTAATTATTAATTTGGATTTGTACCATTTAAAATGTCAGTTTTTTCAAAGATTTAGACCATTAGAAATTTGAGAGCAACAAGTCTCCACTAAAAAAAGGACACGTACAGATTGGCACTGCTCCATTTATTTAATTTCTTATAAATCATTATTGTATATATTGTTTTTTTCCTACACAACACAAAAACTTTTATGAATATTTATATATCATAAGATGAAATTTGTATATATTTTTTATTGTAGTAGTATATCAGTAAATATATATATTTTATAATATTAATAAATACATTTTATAATATTTTATATTATGAATAAGTTTAACCAGAATATTACTCGACCTTATGCAAAAAGAAAACCTTGCATATGTCATTTACAGCTAACGACATGCACACTATATGTGATAATTGATGTGATCAAAGATGAAATATATATAGTCTTCAAAAGGCAAGTAGAATATATATATATAGCAACCCACATGTTAGGAAATAAATTATAAATTAATTAATTTTACATTTAGATACAAGTTTGAAGTTTTAGTGAGTAAAAATTCATTCATGCGTGGCATCAAAGTGAAATAGAAAATTCAGAACGGACTTGGTCGATTTCTTGAGTTCACCTTAATTAGTTTTCTATCAATATTGAATTTTGGTTATCTATTAATTAATCCAATATGTACATACAAGATATATATTGGTTTAGAGTACCGAAACTACAAATTAATCATATATTTGTTTAATTATAGAACCTCCTATTTATAAATATAACTGTTCAATTAAATCTTATATGTTTCGTTTACTAAATAGATAGATCATATACATTACTAAGCAATTAATTGTAAATGATCATATGTCTATTTATAAACACAAATTTATACATCCACCACGAACGTGATTATAACACACAGATCAACATACGATACACTTATTTAAATTCATTTTTATATATGTTATTATATATAAATAAATGTTTGTAGCTAGCCACGGGTAAACGTGCCATCAATTCCATAGTAACAATTAATATGTTGGTATTAATTATGCAATAAATTAAGAATAGCGCAAATGCGTCCTATATAATGATTTATAGGGGGAAAAAATTACAACTCGTGCACATTAATTAACAATTACGTGTGGACATATTTACCCTTTATTAGTAATGTTCTTCTTTTAAGGATATGACATATTTGTCTACATTAACTAAATAATTTACACGTGATAGTTAGGTCAATGATTATATAATATTTTATTATTTATATTTATTACGAGGAAAAAAGAAAAGAAAAGCAAAAAAGAGAATAATAAGCATGGGATCGATGTAGAAGGGTCGTTGGAAATGATCTTCCAACTGCCTTGAAAGGTGAAAAGATGGGATATTTCGGTGTCAATTAGGCCAACTATCTAATATGTATGATGGGAAAGCATTATATATATATTATTGTCTATATATATATATATATTATTGGCTTTAGTTGTGGCTAATAGCTATTGATTTAGCTCTAAGTTGCCATCTAATTCCACAATTCGTGGGTCCATGGACCCTTCAAATCCTGTCTTCAACCTTGCTCTAATTTCCCCATGTATGCCTTATTTTGAAGAAATTATGATGACTAACCAAATCACATTGCCTTCAATTTTCTATCCTATATAGCCACATTACATTTAAGTCGGTATGTTTCAAGTCCTCAATTTTTTCAATTTGGGTTCATTTGACTTCAGAATATAGTTAATGATTCTCTAATTATAATTTAAACGGTTCCAACTTGAAATCAAGTTTCAGTCAATACTCACGAAGTGAAATATATAACTCAAGTGGTTAAAGTCTCTTTAAGTATGACGTGAGTAGGACTAGGATAGACCGGGCTATCCGACAGGAACCCACGACTCAGCCTGCTAAACTCCAGCTCGACTCGTTGATTAATGAGTCCGCAGACGCAAGTTTTTTTAGAAGTCCATTTACTTAAATTGGCTAGATTTGAGCTTTTTTGTAAAAAATTTAAGTCAACAAACGGATCAATAAATATAGATTATAGTTAAATTAATATAGATTTTGAAATATACAATGCATAAAAATACAATACATATATACAATATAAGAAAATTCAATATATATATATATATATATATATATATATATATTATAATACTACTCCCTCCGTCCCAAAACTAGTTTCACACTTACCTTATTTAGACGTCTCAACTTTTTTTCACACACCTAAAAAAGAAATTTTTACATTTACAAAAGTCAATAAAGTATATTTTTCTTATTTTATTATTAATTTAACTTTAAGCTCATATACTTATTTTCCCTTGGTTCGTGTGTCCAAGACAACTATGAAAGTAGTACTGAACAGAGGGAGTATTAAATTAAATTAAAATATTATTTGATGGATTTATTATTGTGCTATTATTTGATAATCTTTTGATAAATTATTTTTATTCTAAGATTTAAAGAGTAAATTGTTATGATTTAATAATAGTGCAATTGTTGGCTTATTCATGACTAAAAATTTTCTTAAGGATTTTCGGGTCTAGCCTATTTATTAAAGAGTAGGTTTTTTAAGTGAAAATAGTTTATAATAAAATTATCATGAAACTGTTTTAAAGTATCATATATTTGGTCCAATGTATCAAATCATTTTTCAAGAGAATTAAAACATAATATCACTGACCCAATTGATACTTCTGATGAGATCTTTGATACAT
Source organism: Prunella vulgaris (assembly GCA_026898435.1). Classification (NCBI taxonomy): domain Eukaryota; kingdom Viridiplantae; phylum Streptophyta; class Magnoliopsida; order Lamiales; family Lamiaceae; genus Prunella; species Prunella vulgaris. The sequence continues at coordinate 294,614 of JAPKLY010000085.1, read as the reverse complement.
CTGGTCAATTGTTTGATACTTTAAAATAATCTCATGATAAACTTATCATGAATTATTTTCATACAATATTTTACCTTTATTAAAAGGTCATGTCAAATCTCTCAAAAAAATCTATGACATGGGTCAAGCTTCAATCCAATATTAAATATCAGGTTCAGACCGTCCAACGAAAAATCTTAAACTAACTAGAAAGAGATATGCATACATATCTTTCTAGTTAGCTTAATTAAATATCAATTAAACCATTCAAATCAGCATCGGTCAATCGGAGTGCGCCACATGTCAACCCAAGAAAGGAAGATTTCATCTTCTCACCCTATAAATAAGGACATTCATTCCTTCATCCTACACATTCAGAAGCATTCGGACTAAAACTCGAGTAATCTTGGAGCTAAGACAAATCCAACATCCCCTGCAACCAGTCTTGAGCTAAGACAAATCCAACATGCCTTGCAATCGGTCTTGAACATTGAAAGACATTTTTCAACAAAATCAAAAACTTTTTTCGTGAAAAGGAAGCAGAAACATCCTCAGATTCGGGATTAAGGGGTTAAATTCCTCCGATCTAGTTTTTTCTCTTCGAATGAGCTTTTAAAAGACTTGAAGATTCAAAGTCGTCTTCAAAGTGTTCTTCATCCAAGTCCATCAAAAATGGCATTCGATCCCAGATTAAGGTCCAACACCCCTCTGATCTGTATTTTTCCTCAAAATGGACTTCAAAATTCAAAGGACTTTTTCATCAATTTCAAAGGCACTCATCCTAACTTTGAAGGCATTCATCAAGAAAAACTTCAAAATAAGTTTTAATCCAAAATAAGAAATCTTGTTCTTGGATTAATGTTATAAATTTTCATTTCCATCCCGGACAAGTTCAGAGCAAGAATTTCATCCGTAAATCGCTCCAAGTCAAAGTCAACCCGAAGAGAATAACCAAATGATCAAGTTTAGAGAGTAGAACCCGTAACTTTCTTGATTTAATTCAAAGAAAATCAATTATAAATCAATTTTGTGTTTTAACGAAATATATATTTACATTATGTAAACAAAGATAATCATTTATAAAAAAAAGACATGTGTTCGTCGTCGTTGTAATAGAAAGTGATTGAAATATTAGGTTAAAAAAATTTAAATAATTTTTTAAATTTTACAATAAAATCTTATCAACTTATCCTCAAAGTTCTACTCATTTAACTATATTCTTAAAAAATATGTCATTTTTTCTTTCCAATGAATTCTAGTGAAACAAGAAAGTATATACTATAAGGAGAGAGAGAGATACGAGGATTGATGTAAAAAAAAATTAATATTTTATTTAATCAACTTAAAATATATTTTAATTTTACACACAATATATCCCCTTTTTAAAAATACATAATCAATATGAAATAGCAATAGAAAAATTGAACCAAAAAGAGTAGTTTATTTTAGAAGTGGATGAGATGTTAAAATGTGCTAGTGGTCCATGAGTAAAGCTTGGAACTTGGGGAGAGATGTACGTAATGGGGAGACAAGACATGCATGATATATATATTGATATGGCTGTCCAACCAATTGAGTATTCTACTGATTTGAGTTTCCTCCGTAGACCTTCCCTAGGCGTCTAATACTCTATTAGCTTTAGCATCTTAAATTAGCGAATTAATTAATTTTTTTAACTTTATCATTTCAATAAGTCTTCGCACGTGCAGGGTTCGTGGGCACAAGTTTCTTTAGTTTTTTTTTTCTAATGATTGATATTTAAATTTAGGGGTACGTTTGATTTGGAATTAGAATGAGATAAACGTTTTATACAACTGTAACTTAAGGGTGACAAAATGAGACTACTGCATTTTCTACGTTTTACAAAATTCTATGCTATTACATTATCACATTTTCATTCACATATCTATTTTCTCTCTTATTTTTATTTTATTCATTTATTCTTTCTCCTACTTTAATTTACCCACTTATTATATATAATAAAATAATATATCATTTACTATCACAATTATTATCTAACTAACTAACTAATAATAATAATAATAATAATAATAATAATACAATATTATATTGATTTGATATAAAATTTCATCCAACTCTACTTCTCTATCCTTAACCAAACACCAATTTACTATTCACATGATTACGTTCATCTACTTTTTTTTCCATCTCCATCCTACCACCACCATCCCTAACTAAACATACCCTTATAAAAGTTGATACAGAGTACACGAAACACCCTTATAAAAGTTGACCGAAAGACTTAGATGATGTTTGACTAAACTTATTTTAAATATTTTATAAGCTCGAACATCTTATAAGTTGTTTTAAGAGCTTATAAGATGTTATTTTTAAATAGCTTATAAGTTGCTAAAGTGTTTGATTAATACAACTTATAAATTCTTTGATAATTTATTAGAATTTTTTTAAATATTATATTTTAATTAGATTTTTTTTTTTAATGTTGATGTGGAGATTGGGAAGTGGTGCCAGGACCGGGGTGGAGTGATGCTTACTTTTTTACAGCTCATAAGTTATAAGGAGTTTATTTTAACATTTTATAAGTTGTTAATCATCTTATTTTACCAAATACTTTGAGAGTGCTTACAAGCTCTTTCAACAGCCTATAAGATCTTTAAAAAAAAAACAGTTTATTAGCTATTTAAAAGCTTATAAGTTCAGCCAAACAACATTTAAATCTTTTTTCAAAGTCAATCGATCGAACTAATTAAATTTATAACATTTTATAGAGAGTTTACTTGCTTAATCTTTTGGATCATTGCAAATTTATTCTTGTTGATTCAATCACTAGTCAATTTCATATGGGTTGTTTGTTGTCATGTGCATATAATAATATACACTCCATTTTTGTAAAAATATAAAAAAAAAAATTGTCTTAATTCATCTACTTAAAAAAAAAATTGAATATGCATATAAAAAGGGTTTAGAAGGAGACATCAAACAAATTTTAAAATATCAACTACTATTCAAATTATTTTCTACTCCATCTGTCCACCAATCTTTTTTTCATTTGTGAAGTAGCACCAGATTTAATTAAAATTAGTATTATATTGAAATGATAGATAAAGTAAGAAAAAATGAGAGGTATTGTGGGGCCCAAACGTTTATTTGTGAGTGTGTGTTGTTTCCAAATAAGAAAATGAAAAAAAAAAATTGTGGACAAACAAAAAAGAAAAATGAAAAATAATTTGGTGGACAAAGGGAGTAGTTGCAAGAAGTATGCATAAGTTGAATGAAAATAAGTTAAAAGTTTTATATTTAACACAAAAAATAAAAAATTCAAGATTATGCTTCCATTTTTTTAAAATTGTACCTTTTAAGACTTTTTTATATTTTACAAACTAATGTTGATAGAGATTATCATCAGATCAGTAAATAAAGTAATAATATTTTTCTTATTTATTTGAAGAAAAAATGACAACAAAAATTAATTTACATTTTAGGCAGAATTTTTTTTGTTAGATAAGTATATAATTATATATATCTAATAAATAATAATATAATTTATATAATATTAAAAATTAAAAAATATAATTTCAGTTCAAGAATTTAAACCTTATAATCTAAAGTAAAAAGAATTAAAACCATCTAAATTATATATTGTGGTATTAAAATAAATTTAAAAATTTTGTTAAAAAAAAAAAAAGAATTTTGGGTCCAATTTAGCCCAACATTTTATTATTATTATTATTATTATTATTATTATTATTATTATTATTATT
>JAPKLY010000085.1:189017-290882 GCA_026898435.1 Prunella vulgaris | reverse complement strand
TTATTATTATTATTATTATTATTATTATTATTATTATTATTATTATTATTATTATTATTATTATTATTATTATTATTATTATATATAGATATAGATATAGATATAGTTAGCCATAGCAGGTAGAACCAATATAGAGAAATATTGTAATGCTCCTTAGGGCCGGGTGTATGTAAATAATTGTAATCATATATAAAACTCCAATGTCTACAATTTCTTTTTGTCCCGAATAATTTTTTTTTAATTGTTTTACATCTATCATGTGATTTGTGGTCTTAAGCAAAAGTACAAATTGTCCATAAAGAATGGGTCACGGGAGAGAGTTGTTTGTTTTCTAATTAATATAATATAATATATATATATATATATATATATATATATATATATATATATATGTGCGTGTGTGTGTCAATTAGGCAGGATAGGCAGTAAAATTAAAGACTAATTGTTTTTTTTGAACAGTAGGATTAGTTGTTAATATCAAAGTATCGTATAAATTATTTTTATGATGAATAATTATTCATTTATAATTTTATGAGTTTACTTTTATGATACAAAACTTATTATTTTAGACTTATTTTTATGAGTTTATTAAAAAATGGTTGATTATAATCGCTTTCAGACGAAACCTACTCATTGTTAATTTGAGTCAGAGATCTCGTCCAAGCAGAAAACTTCATTTTCCCTTGAGGTAAACTTGTATAAAATATTTTACACGAGAAACTTGTATAAAATAAGCTTTCAAAACTAGATTAATAAAAAATGGATCAAAATGTAAAAAAGCTAGCATTATTTCAAAAATTCGCTTCCAAATATTAATTTTTTATAAATATTTATTTATTTTTATAAAAATAATTATATTTTATATAATAACACGTATAAAATAATAAAAAGAAGGTAAAGTTTTATATGAAAATGGTTCATGATAAGCTTATCATGGAACTGTTTTAAAGTATCAAATATTTAATCAAATGTATCAGAACATTCATCTAGAATAAAAGCTTGAGGTCAATAAAATCTATAATAATTATAATATAATAGTAAAGTATCAATAACCCAAATTTTTGATACATCTAATAAAATTTTTGATACTTTTGATCAAACGTTTGATACTTCAAAATTGGTTATCATGAACCATTTTCATATAAAACTTTATCTTTTTTTATTATTTTGTATGTGTTATTACATAAAAATATAATTATTTCTATAAAAATAAATTAATATTTATGAAAAATTAATATTTTTTCTTATAGTAACACACATTTGTTACCAATTTATGTTACTATATATGGGCAAACATGTGTAATTTTAAGGATAACTATGTTCTTATTAAGAATTAATATGTATTTTTTTATTTAATCATCATCCCTTAAAAGATAGATAAATAATTCATATAGTAACACAATTTTTTACTATTTTATGTGTGTTATTATATGAAAAAAGAATTATTTTTATAAAAATAAATAAATATTTATGAAAAATCATTATTTATAATAACACACTTTTTGCTTTTGCATTGTACGAAAAATATTTATTTCTACAAAACAAATAAATATATAAAAAAAATATTTAATTTGATAATAGCACACATGTTGTCTTATAGTAACATGTATTTGCCCATTTGGTAATACAAACTGGGAGTGAAAATCTTGAAATTTTTCTTGCACGAGATTTTGAGAAAAATTATCTAAATTTGATCCGATACGGTCAATATCCACAAATATTTGAATATGAATAGTTTTATGGATACGTATAATATTTCATATAAATTTTTATCTTTTTATTTTGCCTATCTTTTAAAATACATGTATAATAACAATTAGTATAAAAAATTAAATAATAATACAAAATGGTAAAGTTACATTATTTATAAATGCAAAGTCTCATGTGCAACTGGTGTACAGTGCACTCACTCAACAATTGAGATTTGTTTATACTGAAAAATTAAGTATGATTATGTTGAAAAGTGGGGGTTTATTATACTGAAAAGTTTACAATGTTATTAAATTTCAGTGTAAACTTTTCAGTGTAATCAATTATCATTTTTTAATATAATTACACTTGACTTTTCATTATAAACAATTTTAATTGTTGAGTGAGTGCACTAAATACACATAAAATTTACTCCTTTGAAATATCATATTATTGTGTCATATAAAGGATGTACACACATTTATGGTATGTTTGTTTTGGTACTCACCCGAATGGACGTAGGATTTTACGATCACGGTCCACACAAGTTTGAGATTTAACATTCGGTTTTCAAATCTCAAACTCAATCCACATCTAAAAATACCTATTATTACTCTTTCCAACACAACATACGTAAAATACCTATTATACTTATAAAATCAATCATTATCACAGTCTAATTTAACATAAAGTAACATCCTACCCTACCAAAATCTCAAAACAAACATACATTTTTACTATTCATCAAAATTTCAAAGTCATGACTTGATACGCCTAGGGGTGGAAGGTACGGCATACTGACTTTTTTTTTTTGCCATACCGTTACCGTAACGAAATTTTCGATATTGAAAAATATCATACCGTTGTCATACCGAAAATTTCGGTATACCGAATTTCGAAATACCAAAATTTTGATACAAAAGAAAATCATACCTTTTTCGTACCGAAAATTTCGGTATACCAAAATTCCGATATGACAACGGTATACCGAAAATTTTGGTATTTTTGGTATACCGAAATATTTTCAATATGAAATTTTCGATATATCGCGATATACCAAAATATTTTCGGTATACCGAAATATTTCAATATACCGAAAATCTTTCGGTATATCGAGGTATACCGAAATTTCTATATTTAAATACTGTTACCGTATCGAAATTTTCGATACGATGTCATACAATACAAAAAATTTCGATAAATTTAATATTTTTCGATACGATAAGTACGGTATACCGATATTTTCGATATTTTCTCCACCCTTCGTACACCCCAAAACAAAACCCTTGCCGTGGGAATATAATCCTCAGTCCCATCAAGGGAGGGATGATTCTTTGTCATCCACAATGTGAGGGGCAGAATTGGTAATTGTCCACTGCATTTGGATACGGATCCCCGCGAAAAATGGAAATGCACCGGATAATTACGAGTAAGAATGAATGGAAGAATGATGATGAGGGCCAACAGCTTCAGTAAAACCTGGAACCTTCACCCAAAAGTCAGTACAATGTTGACAACTCTCCATCCAACATGGCTATATACTTTACATCTCAAATTCACTGCAGGTAAAATTGATAGCTGCTTCTTCTTTTTTTTTTTTTTAGAAAAAAGTTCGATAGCTTCACTTGTACTTTAGTTGTACATAACAATTTGGTCACGTCTGGCCCTCCTTTTCACCCCCAAATTTGTTTTTTTTTTAAATTGAATTATTGAATGTAAAAATAAATATTATTGGATGTAAAAAGTATTGGAGAAATTTTACTTTAAGGTTTGAAATATAATATGACTCAAATTAAACCCATATTATAATTTCCCTGTATTTGTCAAGATAATTTAATGACAATTCAACTATACGATGGGAAAAACTTATAAGTATTGGCAGAGAATGATTTTTATTTTATGTTATGTATACTTTTTATAGTATTAATTATTTTTTATATTTTGATAGTAATATTGTACAATAAAAATAATTAATATAATTTTGTACGATGAAAAATCCAAGAAAGTTCTACCCTTCTCTTCTCATTCTCCATTTGTTATTGTACATTTCTCCTTTCTATTGTTGTTTTTTAGGATAAAAATGTGTGCACATGAAACCAATTCCTCTCATTCTCTTTCGTTCCTGTAAATTTCTCCTTTCTTCTGTTGTTTTTTATTTTTTATTTTGGATAAAAATTTGTGCACATGAAACCAACTCCTTGATATATCCCTACAAGAAAGGCGATGGAAATTTAATGACAAAGGGTAATTTGTCACATTAACAAAGAAAATTGAGATTGGTAATATTTCTCAAGGTTAATTAGTTAAATGGGTCAATATTGTTTGTAGATGGACTAACATGTGAGATAATTCCATATAAGTAATTGGTGTTGGAATATGTGCTTCTCGAAGAGAGTTTCGATTCGATATATTATTTGCTCAATTTCGATATTGTGTGAATGAGAAATTGAGATTTTAAACTTATTGTAACAAATGGGGGAATAAGAAATGTAGAAAAAAGTGGAAAGCCTTTGTCCCACATTGAAAAATTATTGTTGAAGAAGTGTGTATATAAGAAGAAACTCATACTTAGCTTATAAAAAAGTTATGGGGTTATGCTCCTCCACATTCTATGCGTGCGCGCAGAGGAGTGCAAACCATGGCCAAATATGGGGTAAAAACCTCAAACTTGTGTGCGAGCGCGACCTGCATTCTGAGATCCTAAATCCCGAAAAGAGAAATTCCTGAGTCAAGACCTTTTATGGCTCTTTATGGCCACGCTCCAACAATTATTTTTTTAATACTACAAATAGTATTCTGGTGTGTTGCAAGAAACACAACCAACAAATAATACGAAAGCTTGAGTGGAAAAATATACAGATACTTTTCCGGCATTTGCCACATTCATTTGTCTTTATCCTGTTATTTTCCTTCTTACTCCGGTGATAATTCGAATAATTTTTCAGTTTGTTTTAGCAAGATATTGTACTATATCGTTGTTATATATTGTTATATCTTGGGAAACAAATGTCCCGTGTTTCATTAGCACCTATAATGAGAGATATAATTTATTTTAAGGAAATCGTGACCTTCACGGGCCTCGATTTTTTTAATATTGTTTTTCAGTCATCAGGTGCTTAATTTATTCCTACATTTGAATAATACTCTCTTTAAAATAGTGTTGGGTTAGAGTTTCATAAGCTAATAATTTATATAATATAATAAATGAGATTTATTTTATGTATGAAATAATCTCGCATGTACAAAATTTTGTCTGGTTCGTAAGTGAAAATGACTCAAAATGCTAATGGAATTTGATGAGTCAACAATAATTGTTTGAAATCAATTAGAATAAAGAAAATTGAAAACTCCAAGATTTACGTGGTTCGATCAGAAATGATCTACATCCACGGATGAGGGCACCTCTCTCACTAATCGATGAAGAAGATACAAATTACAAGTGTTTGTAGGATATCTCTCTAAGTATATGATCGTTCTTTTTCGTTCTATTCCTCTATACATATGTGCGTGTATATATAGGAGAATGAAATCCCTAATTAATGCTAGTGATCGTAACCGCCTAACAAGAAAACTGCTACAGTTGCAACCGAAAATGAATAACTGTCAGAGCCCAACGATCTTCAGTTTTGATTTTGTTAAACTGATCGCCCGTTGTCCAGCTTGGAAGTTTAAACCGCTTCGTAATTGATCCTGAGTTAATTCCTGACTTCGGGGTCAGTATACTCCTTCCTTGTCTTGTCTTGTCTTGTCTTGTCTTGTCTGCTGATGTGATATGTCCTCAGCTGAGTCTGAGTACTCAGCTGATATCATCAGTAGACCTTTATTCTGATATCATCAGTAGACCTTTTGTCCTGATCTGACCAGCTGACCTGACCATCATCCTGAGTGACTATCCTGAGTGACTATCCTGAACACTCAGTAGACTCCATCAGCTGACCTCCTTAGCTGACCACCATCAGCTGACTACCATTAGCTGACCTCCTCAACTGACTCCGCTGATATCCCAGATGACTTTCAGTAGACTTCTCAAACGATCTCAGCTGCCCTTATCAGATGACTAACCATCACCAGACCTATCAGCTGATAGTATAATGTTCAGTTAATCAGCAGTACTTGCTCATCTGAGTTTATTTCACTTTCTTTGCACCCATAACAATTCTCCACCTCAAAGTAAGTGAGATGCCTCCACCTAACCTTCACATCACAGTAGTATTAAGGCACATCCCATGACTGTACCTTAACCAGCTCCAAACAGTAGTTGAACTTAGAACTTGGTATGACTTTAGTCAGCATATCAGCAGCATTGTCATCAGTAGATACTTTATGTATTGTGATCACCTTCTTTTCCACCACATCCCTCACAAAGTGAAGCCTCACATCAATATGTTTAGATCTTTCATGAAAGACCTGATGCTTGACTAAGTGAATGGCACTCTGATTATCACATTGCACAGTAACTTCATCTTGCCTGATTCCAAATTCCCTGATAATGCCCTTCAGCCACATAGCCTCCTTTACTGCTTCTGTCACGGCGATGTACTCAGCTTAAGTGGTTGACAATGTAACCACTGACTGTAATGCAACCCTCCAACTGATGGTTGTGCCATATAGTGTAAACACATATCCAGTCAGAGATTTTCTAGTATCTATGCTTCCAGCATAGTCAGAATCTACAAAACCATGTAGAGGTTGCTTGTCCTCCTGAGTCCTCTCAAATAATAATTACAGATGTGCTGAACCTTTCAGATATCTCATTATCCACTTGAAAGCTTCCCAATGTGCCTTTCCAGGATTAGCCATAAACCTGCTGACCAAGGTCACTGCATGAGCAATATCAGGTCTGCTGCAAATCATGGCATACATTATGCTTCCAACTCCATTTGAATAAGGTATCTGGTTCATCTGAGACTTATCTTGTTCACTCTTGGGACACTGATCAGCTGTAAGTTTGAAGTGTTGTCCAAGAGGAGTAGAGACTGATCTTGACTCATGCATATTGAATCTTCTCAAGATTTTCAGTATGTAGTCCTGTTGAGTCAAGAACATCCTTCCAGCTGACTTGTTCCTGATAATATCCATACCCAGAATTCTCTTAGCACTTCCAAGGTCTTTCATGTCAAAAGTTGAACTGAGCTTATCGTTCAGTTTCTGAATTCTTCCAAGGCTTTTGCTGGCAATTAACATATCATCCACATAGAGTAATAGATATGTAAGTACCTCAGAGCCTTGTTTTTCTAAGTACACACAGCTATCATATTTGCATCTGCTGAAGCCTATTGACATCATGAAGCTATCAAACCTTTTATACCACTGCCTTGGGCTTTGCTTAAGTCCATACAAAGACTTCTTCAGCAAACATACATTTCCTTCATTTTCTGATAGTATGAACCCTTCAGGCTATTGCATATATATGGTTTCTTCAAGCTCTCCATGTAGGAATGCAGTTTTGACATCCAGCTGTTGTAACTCCAGTCCATCCTGATTCACCTTAGACAATAAGATCCTTATTGAGCAGTGCTTCACAACTGGTGAGAACACTTCATTGAAGTCTATTCCTTCTCTCTGAGTAAATCCCCTTGCAACTAACCTTGCCTTATATCTGATCAGCTCCTGTCCATCTGACCCAATTTCAGATTTTTTCTTGAATATCCATCTTGAGCTGACAACCTTCTGCCCTTTTGTTCTATTCACAAGAACCCATGTATTGTTCTTTTCAAGTGAATTTAACTCCTCTTTCATAGCTGAAATCCACTGATCTTTATCCTTTCTTGTCACTGCATCAGTATAAGTCTGAGGTTCCTGATACTCTACTTCTTCTGCTACTGATAAGGCATATGAGATCATGTCAGCCTGCCCAAACCTGATTGGTGGATGAATGCTTCTCCTATGTCTATCCCTGGCTAGACTGTAGTTTTTTAAATCTTGACCCTCCTCATCGAAATTTTCAGTTTGATCTTCAGAATCACTGTCTGCTGATGCACTCAGCTGATCTTCTTGTGGATTCCTGATATCAAAGTTTTCCTGAGCCTGATCTTTATTCTGAATCCTGGTTATATGCTCCACCTGAACTGGTGTATGTGTGATTATGGGATTGTCCTCAGCATCCTGAGAACTTTCAGATGTACCATATCCCATGACTTTCTCATTGAAAGTCACATCTCTGCTGATAATGCACTTCTTGTGTCCAACTTCAAGGCACCACAATCTATAACCTTTGACACCTTTTGGATATCCCAGGAAGATGCACCTCAGAGCCCTTGGTTCCAACTTATCTTGCCTTATGTGAGCAAAGGCTAAGCAACCAAACACCTTCAGATTATTGTAATCTGACCTCCTACCATATCAAAGCTCATCTGGGGTTTTGAAGTCAATAGCAGATGAGGGTGTCTTGTTTATCAAATAACAAGCAGTATTAACTGCCTCTCCCCAGAATACTTTAGGTAATTTAGCATCTGAAAGCATACACCTGACCTTCTCCAAAATAGTCATGTTCATCCTCTCATCAAGCCCATTCTGTTGAGGGTTTGCTAGAACAGTCTTGTGTCTTGTTATGCCTCTTTCCTTGCAGAAATTTTCAAATTCTTCTGACACATACTCAAGTCCATTGTCAGTCCTGAGATGCTTTATGGATCTGCCCCTTTTGTTTTCTTGTTCAAGGAGCCATTCCCTGAACTTTCCAAAAGCTTCACTATTCTGCTTCAGGATGATCACCCACACCTTCCTGCTGAAATCATCTATGATGGTCATGAAGTACTTTCCACCTCCATGAGTCTCAGTTCTTGATGGCCCCCAGATGGCAGAGTGTACATAGTCCAAAGGAGCATCAATATGATGTTTCCCCTTTGCATAAAAGTGTTTCTTGGATTTTCCCAACGCACAGTAATCACAGAAATCCAATTTGATTGTTCCTGAATCCCCAAATGCCTTCTACTTGGAGAGTTCATTCAGTCGTCTTTCACCAATGTGCCCTAACCTCTTGTGTCACAAGATAGCATCAGAACTGCCCATAACTGCATTCACTGATCCGGCAGCTGAGTTACCCATCAGAATATACAAGTCATTTACCTTCTTGCCCTTCATCACAATGTTGTTATCCTTGGTTATCAATATGAATCCATTCCTTGTATTGAATTCATATCCCAAAACATTAAGTGATCCAAGAGAAATAAGATTTCTCTTCAGCTCAGGTACAAACTTGACATCTTGTAGTATCCTCTCAGCACCATCATGCAGTCTCAACTTTATTGAGCCAGAGCCTCTGACCTTGCACATCTGATCATTTCCCAAAAGAACTGATCCTCCATCAAATTTCTTGAGATCCCTGAATAAATTTTCATTGGGACACATATGAAATAAGCACCCAGAATCCAACACCCAATCTTCACTCAGCTTGACATCAGTAATGGCCAAAACCTCAGCACTATCATATCCTTCCTGAGTAGCAATTGTGACATCAGCCTTCTGATCCTCTTCTTGCTTCCTGGATTTGTCAGGACAATTCTTCTTGAGATGTCCCACCTTCTGACAAGAGAAACACTTTCTCTTTTCCACAAATTAACCAGATTCAGGGCCTTTACCATTCTTCTTCTTATTCTTCTTTCCTTGGAACGATTTCTTCCCTTTCTTGAACTTGATATTCAGCCCTTCACCTTGATTTGTGTTCTTCCTTTCAGATTGCATTTGAAGCGCCTTAGTTTTCAATGCATTCTGAATATCATCAGGGGACACTTTCTCTTGCCTTCCAAATAACAGAGCATCCTTGAAATTCTCCAAGGATTTTGGTAGAGAATTCAGTAACATCAGGACTTTATCCTCATCTTCAATCTTGACTTCAAGATTCTCCAAATCATCCACTGCTTTATTGAATTCTTCAAGTTGTTCAACTAGATCCCTATCCTCAATCATCTTGAAGGAATGAAGCCTCTGCTTCATGAACAACTTATTGGTAACCGACTTCGTTTGATACACCTGTTCCAGCTTATTCCACACATCAATGGCAGTCTTCTCCTTATACACCTCCCTCAGAGGTTTGTCTCCCAAGCACAAAATAATTGTGCTATGAGCCTTGTCCAGAATCTCCTGCTTCTTTGCAGGTTCTGATGCCGATGATGATGGCCACTGATTAGCTGGTTTCAGAGCATTTGATAATCCATGGTGTGTGAGGAGAGCTTTCATCTTCACCTTCCACAAACCAAAAATCATTCGCTCATGTGAATTTCTCAAACTCCATCTTCGTAGAAGCCATAGTAGTTGATTTCACCAACAATCTTCTTTTCTTCCCACAGACGGCGCCAATTGTTGAGTCAACAATGATTGTTTGAAATCAATTAGAACGAGAAAAAGAACGATCATATACTTAGAGAGATATCCTACAAACACTTGTAATTTGTATCTTCTTCATCGATTAGTGAGAGAGGTGCCCTCATCCGTGAACGTAGATCATTTCTGATCGAACCATTTAAATCTTGGAGTTCTTCAATTTTATTTATTCTAATTGATTTCAAACAATCATTGTTGACTCAACAGAATTCATTTCGGTGAATAAGATTCCTGAGACGTACAGTCTAACACAAAATCGTTCATTCCAACAGTTTTACTTAAATAAAATTATAAAAGCTAATAATCCCACATTTCTCCTGCATATATGAATTATAGTCCTACATTGAGTATAAAAAGAATATATTTTCCGTTCCATAATTGTTTGTCTATTTCTTACACGTCCATCCCACAATTATTTATTTAACCCAAAAAAGAAAATATTCTTATAAATTACTTCACACTAACAATTCACATAATAAAAAATTATCATTATTTTTTGCCTTTTGAATCCACATTACCCAAAATCTAACCAAATTTTTTTCACTTTATACCCTCAAAATTCCAATTATTACACTTTTTTTTTAAATAAAAAGTTTGTCGATTTAATATTGCAAACAGAGGGAGTAATAAAATAAGGATAAATAAAAAGTTAGAAATGTGTGAATAATATATATGTATCCCGATGGTGAGGATAAAGTTGATGGAGACTTGAGACAAGAATGATTGAAACTTAGAGGAAAAATGATAAGATTCCACAAATTATTTCTCAACAACCGCACCCCCAATTATCCATCTATCTAATTAAACATCAAACCCTAAGACAAAAGCTATATAAGGATATATGGCCTAAATCTTATGATTTTGTGTCCTTGAATTTTCCAGATCAGTATCTTCTGAATATTGACTTGGAATATTAATTTGAAACTCCTAAAGTTAATGATTGATATTACCCTTTGCTGGTGGAGGCACATTCAAGCAATCAACTGATTAACCAATCAAAATTTTCATTTTAAACCCATTATATATACATGGCTTAGTCTTGTATGCACAAGTTACATCGTGAAACTCAAATTCATTTTTAAAAAGTTACATAAAATACTATTGAAAAGTTACACATATTATTACTGAAAAATATATCTTTTATAGTGTAAATTTTTTATAATAATTTGTGTAACTTTTCAATAATGAATTGTGCAATTTTTTAAAAATTAACTTGAGTTGCATGATGTAAATGGTGCATAAGAGACTTACTCTATATATATGTGTGTAAATATGTTGAGAAAAAAATTATTTTGATCTCACGAGTGACGGGACACGTGGTGGTTGAAATTTGTCCCAACATCTCTCACTACATTGTGGCCACGAAGTTAAATTAAAAACCAGAGAGATTAGGTCCAATAATTTGATATTCACTTTGCACTTTTTGTCATAATTCCGCCAAAAAATAATAGTTATGAGCATGACTATTTATATATTTCTTTATACCCCATATTCGATCCAAACATCATATATATAATATTCTTAAGTTTATTAAATAAATGTATAATATTTAACTTATTCTTTTACGGTTTGTTCGGTTCAATGGACAAGATAAATAATTCAAAATAGATTAGACAAGATTATAATCGAGATTATTATTTGTAAGTTATAGTATATTTGAATTGAGTGATTAAGATAATTAGTAATGTAATATAATTTTTTTTGAATATTTGAATCGTAAGATTAATAATAAAAAAATGCAATTGATAATTTTGCCCTTCATATCATAAACAAAAATAAAGTGAACTATGATTCTCTTTTCCAATATAAGAGGAGTATTTTAGTAAAGATAAACACAATTAATTATTATAATACATCTTCCCTAAAATAATATTATCTATCATTCATAAGATGAATTTTAGTTTGAGATTTTTATTAATCTTTTGCTTTTGTTTATTAAACTAATTATTAAATTAGATAAGATAATTTAATTTATCTTAATTTATCTAACGATGCAAATGAGGGCTTATAATGTATATTCTTAATTGGGCCGGATAAATATTCTGAAGCCCTTTGAAATTTTATGTAATAACGATCAGGCCAGAACATGGGTATAGCAGATTAGGAATTTTATGGGTTTAATTCAGGATCTTGAATGATAGAAATTAGTAGGAAGATTTTTAAATCCAAGATTTTAATTTCTTACTCTTTCGATATTCACAAATATTGAGTAAAAAGAAAAAAATATCCGTATTGTATCTAATAAGGACTCATTTGGTTTAATGGACAAGATAAATAATTCAAGATAGATTAGGCAAGATTATAATCTAGAGTTTGTTATTTTTGAGTTAAATAGTATATTTGGATCGATGAATTAAGATAATTAACAATGTAAGATAATTTTATTTTGAATGTTTGGATTGTAAGATTAATAGTAAAAATATATGCAATTGACAATTTTGCCCTTTATATCATAAACAAAAAAAAAATGAATTATGGTTCTCCTTACCAATATAAGAGGAGTACTTAGTAAAGATAAATACAATGGATTATTATCATACCTCTCCCCTAAGATAATATTATCTTTCATTCATAAGATAATTGAATTTTAGTTTTTGGCTTTTTATTAATCTTGAGCTTTGTCCATTAAACAAAATATTAAATTAAATAAGATAATTTAATTTATCTTATCTTATCCAACCAAATGAGGCCTTAATTTAACAAAGTATATCCTTCAAATTTCGTCATTATCAGTTGAAGAATTTTTTAAGGACAAAAATTTTGTATGAACTCGAGTTAACAGTGAACTCAGGTTTATCAATTATCATTGTTATGTGTATACACTATCACTGTTATGTATATTTACTATTACTGTTAAAAAATCAAATATATTTTTTTATAACGGTGATAGTATATATGAATAACAGTGATAATAATTACACATAACAGTGATAAGAATTCATGTGAACTCGAGTTCACAAGAGACATGCTCTTTTTTTATGGGTGTGTTTGGTAATTTATAGAAAATTTGTACGTAGTTGTGATATTTCATTTATTAAGTGCCAGAGTTGTATTAAATCTTACTATTTAGTAGTAATTACTTAAAAGTGAATTATTTTATTATCCTTATTTGGTAGAGTGTAATTGTTATGATTTAATATTTATTTTTAATGATCTAATTCTTTTATTGGTGTTTGGTAGGTAATATATGTATTAGAGCAAAAAAAAAAAAAAAACATTTTCAATGACTAACAAGTCCTACAAAATAAAATACAAATATGCCAACATATTTGTATACATACATTCTCCTCAAACATATAATCGAACACCTTATGTACATCCCAATTCCCAATACTCAATTCGTCAACAAGAAATGCAAAACTTAATTAGATTCAATCACATTCTTGAGAATATCTACCAAAATTCTGATTGCAAACATAAAATTACCAACAGGTTGAAAGGGGCAAAACAATTCTAGTGTTTGGATGAACACAATATTTCTTGGGATTTTTTGGGTTTAACCTAAAAGTTGCAGAAACAATTCTTATCTTTCCCAATTTGGACGTTTGAGCGGCAACCTTCAGACGATTCACAGAGCATCATTGTAATCTTTCCTAGCCTTCACACGTTGTCTTCTTCCCCTAAATTTCCCAAATTCATTACAAAGCATCGACTTCTTCTTCCCCAATTCATGCAGCCATCCAGGTATGTGTCGTCTTCTATCAATTGAATATTTCAAGCGGCCATCAATTGTTACGGTGGTGGTGATTTCCAGTTATGGTGGTGGTTTTCGGTTGTGATTGTGGTTTTCAATTATGGTGGTGGTGTCTCTGGTGGCAGCGTCTTCGCGGAAGAAAAGCGTCATTCTTCGATTTTCACCTTCTCCGTAGACCTCTAATCTCCGGCACTGTTATAATTAAAGTTGTAATACCATGGTAGAGGTGGAACACCATCTATCATGAAAAATAGTGCATTTGAACATTAAAATTGAGAATAGAACTCTCGACTTATCGGGTCGAGAGTTCTAATACATACTACCAAACTGGTATATTAACAGTAAAAAAGCCTCATATCTCAACCTAATATATGGTACCAAATGTGGCCTAATGCAAAATCAAATCTTGAGAGTTTCATTAGAGATTAAAATTTTTTATTTGCTCACAAGAAAAAATAAATGTTTTTCTCCATTTCAATTCCTAGATAAATTTTATGATATATATATATATATATATATATATCTTTTAAAATTCTAAGTCCTTATTTCTATTTACGCTCAAGCCAAAATTCAAACATAAACTCACCTTTTATATATTTATTTACTGATTGCAAAATTTAATCTCGATCGGTAACTTTCTCTTCAAGACAAACTCGCAGTAATGTTTTTCTCTCTCCTTCCTCTCAATTTTCTTGTCCTTTTTTCTTTAGTTGAGGATGTTTGTTGTGAACTCAAATTTATATAAACTATTATTATTATTATTATTATTATTATTATTATTATTATTATTATTATTATTATTTATAATCACGATAACTGTTATTTATATATATTATTATTTAATTTTTAAAACTAATAGCATATATGCAATTATGTATAATAATAAATTTATATTTTTCTTTGCACGTGGTTTAATGTAACATGTTAGATGATATTTTGAGGTATTGTGAGATCTGTTTATAAATAAAGTGAATACTTTTGCATTAACGGACCTCACAATAATCCAAAATATCATCCGATATATTACATTAAACCACGTGCAAAAAGTGCATATTTTTGTGGAATTTGGGAATTGCTTTTGAATAATTTTAGATTGTGGAATTGCTTTTGAATCAGATTAGAATAATTTAATTTCATATTTAAAAATTAATATATCAATTCAAAAATGATTTTAGATCGTAATGGAATATGCCTCAGAAGTGGGCCCACATATCAATTCAAAAATGATTTTAGATCGTAATTTTAGATCCCATGTTCTCTTATTTTAATAAAAATTGTTTTAAAAAAATTCTGATTGTAATAATTTGAAGCTTTATTAGAGTAAACCAGAAGCTGATGATAAAAGTGGGCCCACATATCTAAAACAAAGATTTGAGGCCCAAAAGGCCTTACTTAATTTTAAGAACGTGTGTTTTCTCCTTTAGGGACAAACAGCGTTCTGTCCATGGGTTTAACTGATGGGCTCTGGCCCTTCTTCCAAACTCCTTTTCATATTACCAAAATACCCACCCCACTACTAGTACTTTCTTCTCTCACTTGGAGCATGTGGTAGGCCCTTTTTGGTCTCTTTCTTTTTCCATTTCAATGTACTACTTCCTCCGTCCCCTTATAAGTCACTCATACATTTTTAGTATGGCTATTAAAAAATATATAAAAATATTAATATAGTAATGTGATGTGATGGAGAAAATTGAAAAAATAATAGAATAGTGTAAAAAGTATTGAAAATAATAATAAAGAAATGAATAGTAGTTTCTTAAAAAGATAAAAAAAGCAAATTAACAACATATATTAGGATGGACGAAAATGAAAAAAAAAAAGCAACTTATAGTGGAACGGAGGGAGTAACATATTTTCACCAAATATTTATCACACTTTTTTTTATGGCGATGTGACGTGAAACTTTGCACATTTAAGAACATAAAATTTCTCTTTAAACATAACACTTAATTCCACAAATTTATTCACTTTAATAAAAAATCTATTGAATTATCCACTAAAATTATATTCATTACATATTTTTCTTATATTTTAATATGATATACATAATCTATTTATAAAAAATTGCATTGATTTGGATTCTTGCAAATTGCCAACCCAGTGTAGAGCTGATCCGGTTCTCGTGGATATAAATATAATAACCGATTCAATGCAAATTTCGTGGATTTTTTTTCTTTATCACGTTATGGGTTTTTAACTGTTATATTGATGTAATTTTGTATTACAATCACTTATAAAACATAATTTTTGAATGCTATATAGTATTACCTAAATAATATCATTATGTATGTTAAATGTGTAGTTATCTGTAAAACTTATTTATAAGATAAAATTTATAAATACAGTATAAGATGTGTACGATATTAATAAATACAACTAATTATATTAATAAATATATGATGTGACCTAAGTTTCATATTAAAAATTTATTCGTAGAAGTTATTCCGATGTTAGCAAACTATGCATTATTACCTTGTAAGTCAAATAATAATATGGAAAACTACAAAATGGTTTACAAAATTAACATTAATTACAAATTGATTTTGTGCAGAAAAAAAATGTGCTTCTGTGCAGAAAAAAAAATACTTTTGTGCAAATATTGTGAACCTATTTATAAATATAATGACTTTTTTGAACCTATATATAAATCACCCAATTAATATTACTTTCGAGCGTAATACGAGATGGGTAAACAATTATTCTGGTAAATAAGTAATATTAATTATTCGAATTCCTAATTAATGTTAAATTACGTGAGGAATAATAATGAACGATATTTATTTTTATATATTTGCATAATCAAAAAGAAAAAATTTAAAGAAAAGAAAAAAATTAAATAAGAAACGAAGGCTTATTATTTGAATAGAAATTTAGGTGGTGCTTGGTTTGCAAAATTTTCAATATAAGAGTAAATATATGGTAATAAAAATAAGATTATTTTCTCTTCTAAATAAGACAATCGATATTCATTTAATTATCTTTCTTCTACCTTATAATAATCATCATCCTCAATCAATATTTCATGTCACAAATAAAAAAAAATCTTATTCATTTTTTCAAAATTAGAGAACAACACTAATGCTGTAATCTTTATGAAGACAAACATTCATTCAGCACATCTAAAACAAAGAAAAAATATGAAATTTTATTCTCATTCTCATTAAATAATTTCTCTTAGGTTGTGTTTGGATAGAGTCATTTGAAATATATATATATGTGTGTGTGTGTGTGTGTGAGATTTGAGAATGAATTAATTTTAGAATTCATGAATTTTAAATGACATGATTTTGTTAAGTATTTGAAATTCTCTCAATTTGAGTTAGGATCAAAACTAAATATTTAAAATTCATCGATTTGAATATTTTACACAAATAAATAATGAAAATGAATTTAGTTTATGTATTAAAATCTTATAGTTCAAATCCCTCAATTCAAATATGTTGATAAAATTAAAGTAATTTTAGCTACATAAACAGTGGCTTTTATTAGCTTAATCTCATCAACAAAATACAATCTAATTTTTTTTTTTCAAATGTTGGACCATGATAAAGGCCTAGGAACCGAAAATTGACATGCGGGTCTTTATTACAACGACCGTGGATCTTCTTTATTTTTTTATGTAATTTTTTCATAAATTTCGAAAAAATTGATACATAAATAAAATATTAAATAAAAAATATAAATTTGTGAGGTTCATAATAACGAGTGAGATTTTTATATTTTTCTTAAATTTACAAGAAATTTATGTACAAAAATAGAGAGCTAGGATCCAAAGATCAATAATCCTTGTAATTTTCACCGTGTAAATATATAATTTTCACTTTAAAGTATCGATTAATTATAAATTACGTTAGAAAATTTGAAAAGTAGTCTAGCTAGTGAATAGAAGATGCCCATGATGTATAACTTTTGTGGTCACCAGTTTGCTTTTGGTTTCATATAATCAATCATAGTTAGCATGTGCAATAAAAAAGTGGGAGTAGAAGAATACAAGGAGGGCCTTGTAAATGTTCTTCCTCTCTCCAAACGGTTGAAGAGGTTGAGGCATATATTTGTGATTTATTTTTGAAAAAAGAATTAGAATATCATATTTCATATACATTAGATTCATCATACATCAGGCTTTACAAACAATATGGATTAGAAAATTCTACTAGACCTCTAAAGTGTAATAAAAAGTCCAAAACTAAAGTTCAATTATCTTAGAAATGATAGATAATATTATCTTAGGGAGGAGGTATGATAATAACCAACTGTATTTATTTTTACTTAAATATTCCTCTTATATTGGAATAGAGAATCATAATTCACTTTATTTTTGTTTATGATATAGATGGCAAAATTGTCAATTGCATATCTTTTATTATTAATCTTACAATCCAAACATTCAAAATGAACTTATCTTACATTATTAATTATTTCAATCAATCAATCCAAATATACTATTTAACTCATAAATAACAATCTCTAGATTATAATCTTGTCTATTCTATCTTGAGTTATTTATCTTGTCCATTAAACCAAATGAGCCCTTATCTTTTTAATCCTTCTCTTGATAATTTGCATACTATAAAAATTATTATCTGTGTGCATACTTATAATCATATGTCAGTTATTTTAATCAAAAAGTTTTATGTTCTTTAGTGACAATTACAAAATGCACATTTTAAAGCACAATTTTTAAATTGGTACAATATGCAAACAAACAAAAATCATATTATTCAAGTCATATTTATTCTATTATGTAAAAAATTTGAACCAATTTTGTTTATCGTATCAGAGCCAAAGACTCATGCCCAAATTCAAAGATCCAGGGTTCGATTTTTTTTGCTTAAAGCTTCAACCATATTAAATTATTGACTGATTGGGTCTCCTCCCCAAAGATTTTTTTTTTAGAGAAATTCAGTTAATGAGTTGAGAGAATATTAGTAGAATTAATTTCACATATATCTACAAATTTAGATTTTTAGATGAATCGAAATTTTCCAGTCCTAATTTATTTGGATATCTCTAGAAATGATCACAAGTGGACATGAACATAATTGTTCACTGCAAATGTGAAAATGACATATAAATATGAGATTCATTATTATTTATATTAATTAATTGTTTAAATTTACTTATATGATATTATTATATCGGTGAATATTTGATTATTTTCATGGAAGTCTCTTATAATATTTATTTGGATTTCTTCTATATTAAAAAGAAAATCAATTACTTCTGATTCTGACTAGGATGATTTTAATCATATATATATAGGGGGGAAATGACAGTAAAATGGCAACAATTCTAATGATGTGACGAGCATTTGCCCCATGCACCTTCTCCAATGGAATCGACGTGTTGAAATTTGTACTCATGAGTTTTATGGTCAAAGCACAATAAAATATGTCAATGTCAAACATCAATAAGTATTGATGTTGTGTACTAGCCGGTAGTATTGTATTGTGATGTAAATTACTACTCCGACTCAAAGTAGAAATTTTACATGTTCAATTTTGGTAAAATATAGTATTAATAATTTATTTATAACTTTAGTATGGATCTAATAATAAAAAATTTAGGCACCAATTTAATAGCTAATATCAAGGGTTATAAAATTTGTATGTAGAAATCATACACTATATTGCTTGGTACAATGAATAAAAAAGCAATATTACCTTCGTCCACGAAAAATACGCTCAGATATTTGATGTACTTTCTAATAATATTCTCGTTATTCATATCAGACATCACAATATTCCATAATATCTTCCGACATATTGCATTAAACCACATGCAAATATCTGAGCGTATTTTTTATGGACGGATGTAGTATAAAATTAATATATGTATGAATATCACTTGGTATGAGTTACTTAGTAATAGAGCTGGCAAACGGGCCGGGCCGGGCCGGCCCAGCCCAGTCCACCGGGCCAACTCGTGTTCACAGGCCGGGCCGGGCCGGCCCATTTTTCAGTCGGGCCTATAAAAATTGAGCTCAGCCCAGCCCAGCCCAATCTAGCCCACCGGCTAACGGGCCAGCCCGGCCCATTTTTTAAAATAATAATTTTAAAAATTATACTATAATCACTATTAACTTATACTTTTACAATCCACAAACCAACAACACAAACATAAAATAGAACTAAAACCACAAATTCAAACATAAATTAAAAAAGAAATAAAGATCATTACTCATAGTCATAGTGTCCTAATATAATAAAAGCAGTTCATAAGTAGAGAAGAGGGGGAGTCGTGTGTTCCACTATTGAAAATTAGGAAACTATGGTTTGTTGAATTATGAGGTGTATTGAAAAATGAAAACAGTACACGCCAAAGCTCAAAAGTCTTGGAATCCATTATTTTTAATTATATTATTTTAAAATAAATTTAATTATATTATTATTAATTATATTATTTTAAAATAAATTTTATTTCACTGGGCCAAACGGGTCAGCCCGCGGCCCACCTGGCCAAACGGGCCGGGCCACTATTTTCCAGCCCAGCCCAGCCCATACGTCGGGTAGGCCGGACCGGAATTGCCAGCTCTACTTGGTTATATGTTTTTCAAACCTAGAAATTCGTGAATTGTACAATAAAAACTTGAAAAAATTTGGGGGGTGGGGGAGGAGTGAGATAAATTATGAAGCTATAATCAGTGGAATGATGATAATATGATCTGTCTTTTTATTGGATCGGATGTACAAAAAATGAATCTATTTTCTTTTTGTATAAACTACAAAATAACTTTAAGATAAGATAAAAATCAGCAATATGACACTTTTCTATGCTGTCAAGTGACACCTTAAGACTTATGTTTGATTTTTAAAAAAAAAATTTATATTTTGGATGGATAAATAATTTTATCCTTTAAATCAAAAAATATATTTTTCATCAAATTAGTTTCAATTTTTTTTAACAGAACGGTCTTACAATATGAGAAACTAAGTCCAAAACAAAAAATTAGACCTTTTCACATTTTGTGTTATAAAAATAATCTTTTAATTAGTTAAGTAATATGAATATATTTTATAATTATACAAATAAATGAGATTTGCAATAACAAAATCATATAACAATTTAGTTCTTGTGCACCAAGTGCACCGTGCCGTTCAAGTACAATTTTTAAAAATTACACAAAATACTACTGAAAAGTTACACATATTATTACTAAAAAATGTAATTTTAACAATTTATTTTTTAGTAATAATACATGTGACTTTTTAATAATAAATGGTGTAACTTTTATAGACACACCTAAATTATAATGTGCACCTGATGCATATAAAACGAGAGTTAATTTTAAAGTGGATCAGATGCAATACAGAAATCGACGTTGTTGAATTTCCTATTCTCTAGTTTAAGGCTTACGAATCTTAAAATTTAGATATTTTATCAATTCATTATTAAATAGTAGTATATTATTATGGTTGTACATTCTTTTAAAATATTTCTCCTTCTGTCCAATCTTAAAATAATATTCCACCTATGAAAAATATTTTGAGATGAAAAAAGTATTATTTATAGAGTAAAAACAATTTGGTTTTATATCAATTAGCCATGTATCCAAAAGAAAAACTATTAGTTTATTTAAATATTATTATTAATTTATATAAATAAAAAAATTATCTCGTTAACTGTATTAATGATATTAGTAGTGCCCATTAGTACAAATTTTCCGCTAAAAAGAAATTATATAAAAAAAGTTACTTTATTAAAAAATAATGGATCAAAATTATAGGGATTACACGATGTAAAATAAGTTGTTCAAATAAAATAAAATATTTAAAAAAACGACAGAGAATTTAGAGTATATCTTATGTGTGACTTATGAGATTTGTATTTATTAATAAAAAATTATCATTTTGAAAAATAATAAAGTTTTAATAAAAATTAAAAATTATTTTTTGTTAATTTTATTTTTATTTTTTTAAAGTGGTAATATTTTATTAATAAGTGATGATTTTATATCATGATGTATCATGAGGGAGTCTCATATTTATTTATGGTACAGGTTATATGCACCCACATTTGTTTGCAGTACACCAGGGTTGCATAGGTGCGGGAGTATGGGTGCGGGTGAGATAGGATACGGGTGCGAGAATTCTATTTTTTGAAAATTTTAGGGTGCGATACGGCAATGATACGTTTATTTATTAATATTTTATTATATTTAATACACACACACATATATATATATAAAGAAATTATTCAAATATCATCAACAATTTATCATAAAAGTCTTAAATAAAAATTCAATCAATCTAAAACTAAAATAATTCTTGCAATTTAAGTCACTACTTAATTAAGTTTAGAAAGTTCAAATAAAATTCAAATAATATATAACATAATTGACCTAATTCGAATTATCGTTCATCATTATTTGGTTCATCACCAAATAAAATAGTCATGTTTAATGAATAACACTACTTCAATTTAAGTAAAACTTAAATATAAAAAATTTCAAATTCATACTTAATAGTTCATATTCATATATTGTACGCACAAGTAAAAATTTAAAAAATTTGAAAAATAGTTCACAACTCCACAATAAATTCACATATTAATAAGTATATTTTAATTTTATTAATGAATATTAATATTATTTAATATTCTTTTGTTGTATTGCATTTTTATTCTTTTTTTTTTGTGATTTTAATATTATTTAATATATTGATTTTATTTATATTTAATTTTATTTTAATTTTTTTTTATTTTAAAAATAAACCCCGCCGCACCCTACGCGTATCAGATTCTTCTATAAAGCGTATCCGATAGGCGTATCCTAAACTTTTTTTAAAAAAATTCTCAGGGATACGCCACGTGGCGTATCCCGTGCGAATCCCACGCGAATCGCACCCGCACCCTTCGCGTATCCGATACTGCATACTTATTTTTTTTGAAGAATCCGTGCATTATAGCAGTACACACACCTCATAAATTATTAATTTTGTTTTTTAAAATTTTAATTCTTCTCTTTAATTTGTTTCTGTGCACCCACCTCCTCTCTTTTCGCCATTTCTTTCCTCTTTTCTTCTCACTTACTCTCTGCTAAATTTTCTCTCAAACTTAAATGATCATTCATCCATTGCAATGGCCCGTTTTTCCGAGGTTGTGAGGCACTCCAATTTTAGTAAACAAAAAAAAAAGTTAGAATAAAGGTGAATTTTTTTTCCTTCCTCAATCTTCATTCATCCTCTATTCATCTTCATCTCCTCTCTAAACCTCTATTTCTGCATCCAAGTACGAGATTTTGTTTTATTCTGATTATATGAAATAAAATATAATTTTTCAACTTTTTTTTATCGAAATTTAGTCCTTTTCCGAAATTTCTTGACTTGTTCGTTTAATTTTTCAAATTACACCATCCTTTTTTTTTTTCGAAAAAAGTTTTTTTCTAGATTTCAAAATATAATCGAAAAATCAGTTTGGTTGTTTGAAAATATATTTTAATTTTTTATTTATTATTTATTTTGTGCTTTTCATTTTAAAATTTTCTTTTCTTTTTCTTTTTTGTTAAAAAAAATTTCACCATTCAAACATAAACTACTTGATTTTTTTACTTAATTTTTCTTATTATTTTTCATTTATTTGGGTTTTTTCTTTTTAAAAATATTATTATTTAATATATTACTCACTCTGTCCCAAGATAAACTTCACACTTTCCTTATATGGACGTCCCAACTCTTTCTTCACACCCCAAAAAAGGAAACAACTCACACTCACAAAAGTCAATAAAGTATACTTTTTTATATTTTATTATTTAACTTCACACTCACATACTTCACTTTTTCTTAATATGCGTGAAACTCCACCTATGAAGAAAATGTTGGGAAGGAGGGAGTAGTATTTTATAAGAAAAAATATAGTTATGCTTTAAGGAGTTTTTCCGATAATTAAAGTGGGTGTACACATTTAGGGAGAATAAATCAAAAGAATGTTTACAATATTTTTATATATTTTTTAATTAATAAAATTATGAAGTGGGTGTACTTCTAACAAAAGAGGTGCATATAACCTGGGCCTTTATTTATTTAACATCTCATTTCAGTCATTTGTAATTGTTTATATGAACATGAAAGAAAGTCCAAGTCCATAAATTTTAGGTCCATATGATTTCTTATTTTTTAAAAACTATTATTGATATCAATTGGGCTATGTTGGACTCTGATTCTCTAATATTTAGATTGAGTTGCCCAGGTCTAAAATTAATAATGATCCAAAAAAATAGAATGGACTTTAAAATTGAGTTCTTATATTTAAAAAAAAAAAAGCATCTTGTGAGAATAAATCATTTAAAATTAATAATGACCAAAAAGAAAAAAGAAAGAATGGATTTTTAAATTGAGTTCTTATATTAAAAACGGAAAAAGAAAAAAAAGGCAAGCATCACGTGAGAATAAAAAATTTAAGAAAAGTAGAGAAGTAACACTATTAATTTAAGGGTTAAAGAATTTTTTTTATCAATTTGCAGACCGAAAGATAGAAGGTAAAGTATTATATAAACCGTTTTTATGATATAATTCACTTTATAATACAAGGTTTATATTTATAACTTTATTTTGTTATCTTGTTAAAAAATGGTTAATATCATGAACAAGATGAAAATATTAATATAGGATTCAAAACTATTGATACCATTTTTGGTATCCTAGTAGTTTATAATATATCCTTATGTTTTTACAAACACTCATGCAAAATACTAGGAATATAGGATTTATAAAATAATTTATATTTTAAATTTTGCGATCTTGATCGAGCTGGTATCGGCCCACCGGGCCATTATGTTTTTTTGGGTCGAGCTCAGTTCTTATCGAGTCACTTATTTTTAAGTTTGTTCTGGCTTAAGACCTGCTACCAAGCAAAATCGGCCCAATTTTTTTTTTAATTTAATATATCATAATTAGATTTGATTTCTATTAATATCTTATTAATTGGACATTTTGTATACAAATGTTATTCAAATAGTCAAAAAATTTTATTTAATTTGCCAAAAATAAAATTCAAATTTCTATATAGTAATATTCAAACAAAAATAATTCAACAAACCTTAATAAACTATAATTCACAATAATAAATTCAAACAACAATTTTCTAACAATCTTTTATAAACGCAAATTCATGAAAAAAATTTAAACAACTAATTCAACATCTCTCTAATAAGTTTGAATTATAATTCATACTAACAAACATAGGATCTTCAAATTAAATAAAGTAACATTATCAAGATTCTGAATAAAGTATTTTCAATCTTATCTAATTCATATTTTTAACATTACAAATTAATTAATTAAATGAGATAATATTTTTTGATTAAAAATATCATTTGAGAGTGTTTCAATAAAAATGTACATATTCTTTGACCATATTTATACAATTAAAATATTTATTGAAAGTATTTAAAAGAATATAAAATTGAAAATAAAAATAAAAATAAAAATATATAATTTATAAGAGCATATAAAAGAATTATAAGAGAAGTAGTATCATATAAAAAATATATATATAAAAAAAACAAATCAAATCGGGCTAGGTCAGCCCATAAAAACCCAGGCCGAACCCGGGCTGGACCCAAGTGGCCCGTTAGGCCAACTGGGCCGGGCCAAATAGACCTGATTCTTTTCGGGCCTATATTTTTGTGGCATATCCTGTTCTTAAAATTGGGCTTTTCGGGCCGGGCCCATTTTGACATCTCTAGTTATTATCATATTAAATATTATATATATATATATATATTCATTTATATTTACAGAAATAAATATTTTTTGTATTATATGAGAGCAAATCATGTGCTACTATAAGAATAAATATTGATTTTCATAAATATTTATTTATTTTTATAGAAATAATAATTTTTCCATATAATAGCACATGTAAAATATAAAACAATATACCTAAATTTGAAGGGATGATGAATAAATTAAAAAATATATATTTGTTCTTATAAAAACACATAATGTCCTTATAACAATACACATTTGCCCATATAATAACACAAACGGGAAGAAAGTGTATATTACTATTAGAGCAAATATGAGTTAGTGTAACAGTAGATGTGTGTTACAGTTATAGCAAATATGTGTTACTATACGTATAAATATTTGTTTGTCTTTAGAAAAATATATAGTTTTTATAGTAACACTTATAAGATATTAAAAAATGTGCTAGCACATGAATAACATAGTATCAATATGAATCAATAATATGAATGAAGAATAAATTAAAAAATAAATATTTATTCTTATAGTACATATTATCCTTGATACACAATTTTTTTATTTTAGTTACACGCATTTATTCATAGTGTACGCATTTATTCATAGTCTGAAAGCCAAAATTTTGAAATAAGCTCGACCGACCTCCTTAGGATCTACAAATTTTTTCTAAATTTATCCATGACCCACATATTTTTTTGGTTCATGCTATTTTAAGTATAATACACATGTAAAAATATTTTTACAAGAGCATGCCTCTATATTTTTTTTCCTACTTTCTTTACTTTGTTTTCACTTGCACGACATTAACATATTTTTTTATTATTTTTGAATTGTAATTTATGAAAAATATTGTTGGATAGCTTCGAATTATAAGATATTACATATGGTTTTAAATGATTAACTCATAAGTTAATGATCTCTATCTTTAAGGTTTAGAAAGGATATGTTTTGAAATTTTCAGGTTCTAAATTGATGCAATATTTTTTAAAATCCTATATTAATAGTTTTAATAACTTTAGACTCTAAAATAAAACTATGAACTATCACTATTCACTAAAGGTCAAATTCCGTAATGTTTATACATCAAACTATATTTATATTAAAAAGATTCGTACATGAGATGAATTCCAGTTACTATATTTTTTTATTAGTAAATGATAATTTTTTATTTCAGAAAAAAATAAAAAAAGCATTGTATAGGTATAGGAGATACCTTTCGAACAAATGTCTGTATTCAACCGCGGACGACTAACCCAAATCGGTAAAAATGGCGGAGATGATATTTGGCGCCGTCTAAGCAGTAAATAATATTTATATTTTTTAATAATTTAAATGGAAAAATATTTTTTGAAAAAGTGCACGATTGATTTAGAGAACGTTGCGAAATATCCGATGACAAATATCTATTAATGTTGAGTCTGAGTTCAACAATGAAGTCCGAGTTAATTTTGGACAAATTCATTAATGAATTGGCATGTAAACTCATCATCCATATTATTAATTTTTAAGAATTACAAAAATTTGTGTGAGAGTATCTTATAATATGGGTTGAATCAATTAAAAATGTGATATAATTATAATAAAATGTAACTTAAAAAATAATAAGTCATTTGAACAAAAATATTACTCCATGTTGTTAAAATTTTATTATCTTTTAAAGTGATACATTTTTATATAATAAGTGGTACACTTTAAATTAAATGTAGATAAAACAAAAAAAATTCCTCTCTCTACAATATTTTCTTTTTTCTTCAGAACCGAGTTCTTATTTCTTCGTAATAAATTTGTGCAAGTCTATGTAAAGAGTGTGTTTTGGGTGTACTTGGGTGCATCCCATGCACCCTTAATTGAGCTTCAATTTCAAAATCAATTTTGACTAATATATTCTCGAAATTTAACCAGTTAAAATTAAAATTGAGTCTAAATTCCAAGTGTATAGTATGTACTTGGGTGCACACAAGATTTTGTGCTATGTAAAAACACAAATATGTGCAAGTCTTTTTTAATTTCTTTCACCATTGTTTTCTTCCCATGCATGAATCATATATTTTATTATTTGAATAATTTTAAAAAATTATTAATGTGGATGACTGAGTTCTCATAATTTCACTCCATTACTAATCCTAGTCGGTTGATTATCATTACTCACATATTAAAAAAAAAAATTCTCATATACACCAAATATATGCACTTATTAATTTTTTTTTTATAAAAGTACTAAAATGGTAATCGGTAATATTTTAAAATAAACCGTAATACTCCAATTATAAAAAAAATACAATTCATTGTATTACTATATATTTTTAAAAGTTTAAAATTAAACTAAAAATTTAAGTGTATATCATGCATGAAAATTGTAATATAATATTCCAATTAATAAGATAAATTAAACTGAAAAAGAGAAAACAAGAAGAACATGCAGAATGGACCAATCATAAGGTAATAAATAACATGAATGAATAGAGGTTTTAAGCCAAGGGCCCTTTGGGTCCAAAAGCCAACCTCAAGTCAGGTTGTTTTCATCACTACTTGTTCGATCGATATACAGACCATCACATGAATATTATATATATATATATATATATATATATATGAACGAACTAATCAAATGCAAGATCCTCCTTCAATGCACATGATCTTGTTAAAGTGGTATAATTTCCAAAGAAAATACCAGCTGGATATATGTCTATATGTGTGTTTTAATTATTAGTTAGCAAGAAACTCACCAGAGATTTTATATGTTCTAATATATAAAAGTGGGGATTTTTTTTTTTTTTTACTTTTTAGGTAGTTTGCTTATGTGTTAATTATTACTCAACTCCTATATTACAAAAACTGCGCTTCCTAGTGGTTGAAATTAGGCATTGGCAACCGATTAGCGATGGATGTCTCTAAAAATGAAGTATTGATAGAACTGTCAAAATGGACCGGTGGGGCGGGGCAAGCCTAAACTCGTAAAAGCCTGCCTTTTGGCAGGGTGGGGCAAGACGAGCTGAAAATATGGCGGACAGAAAAAACTCCAACCCAACCCATTTCATGGCGGGTTGCGGATTTTGAAGGGTCATCCCAATTTTTTTTAAAAAAAATAATAGTTATGAATTATACCTTCAGCTAAATTCAATATATAAAATCACATAATTAATTTATAACTAAGATCTCACCACGAGAGTCACAAGTCGCATAAAGTAAAGTTCATCAAATATAATAAAAATCTCATTTTATAAAATAAAATCCACAAACCACAAAATCTCTCAAAATTTATCAATCATTACATTATTAAAATCATTTTGGCGGCGATGATTGACTACACCGAAACCGGAAGACTGCGTAAAGTAGCGCCGTTATCAACTTCAACTATCATGGCTGAGGTTTGAAGCTTAGCTAGTAGGTTTGTTTGTTTGTTTGTTTTTTTTTTTTTTGTGAGAGGAGAACGACGATTTATTATTTTGTTGAAAATGAATTAAGAAAATAAGTAATAAAAATTATAAATTTAAGAATTAATTAAAAAAATATTATATATAATACATGTATTAATAAATATATATATATACACATATATAATAAATAAAAACTGGTGGGTTGGCCCGCCCTGCCTAGCCCGCAACCCAAACGGGCTGGTCTGTCTAGGCCCACTTCCATGCGGGCTTAAAAATGTTTGGCCCAACCCTCATTTTGGGCGGGCTGGCCCAGCGGGCTCAACCCATTTTAACGGATCTAAGTATTGCGATCACCATACAAAACGGTCGCTAAATTAGGTAATTGACGACCATCCATGTGGTCACGAAACTTATCCCCCGCAGGTTAAACGAGAGATGACGTCATCCTCCCACAGGACTGGCTCCTCCTCCTCCTCCTCCTCCTCTGTCATTGCATCTTCTTCACGATAGCATCTTCTACAGGAGAATCATGTCAGTATTATGTCGTCCGATGGGATATAAGTTTTTTTTATTTTAATTTATTTATATATGTTGTTAATATTAAATTTTTTTTATGCAATTTACTTCTTAGTAACAATGTTGCGCGGATCGTCTCTGAGTGCCTCAAAATAGTGAGATAGACTTATGACACTCCCTCATGGACATACATGCCAACTGAAAAGGGGATAAGTTTTTTTTTTTAATTTAAGATATATTTATATATTTCATATTTATTAATGTTAATATATTATAAATTTAATTTCTAACTTTTTATGATGAATTTAATTGCTGGAAAGGTGCATTTGGGATTCGGCACATGACACAGTCGTATACAACATGTTTTGTGAGAAAGCATAGAGTCGGATGAAAGACGTTGTGGGCAACCTGAAGAAAAAATGTTGGGAGGACCAGACAACTGACCTGGGGAGCGGACCAGATGATCGGTGCATTTGAGACAGTTTGGTTGCCCACTGGCTTGATCCGAAAGTCCAGGAAAAGTCCCAAAAGATCAGGGGGAACCTGATGAGCGACCCTACCAAGCATCGAACTGGCTCACGGACCATTTACGAGCACAACCTTGCTTTTGTAAATATTTTTTTAATATTAAGTTTTATATTTATAAATTCATTAATCTAACCAGAGCAATAAAAGATATTACATCATTGTATAACATGAGATCTCATCAGAAAAATGAGACACTCTTGACAAATTCTAAACCATCTTCAATGTTATCAACTTTTTTTTGCAAACAATATCAACTTTTCTTTGAATTTAATTTTTTACAAACACTAAACTTTTACTCTTACGTCATTTCTCCATAACCAATAATTTTTAATCAATTCGGGGATAGTATAAAATTTTTGCAAACACCCCCTTACATGCTAGGGCAACCAATATTGCATTTATGATTTTCACTATTTCAATGTAGTTATATTCAGAGACACGTGGCTCTTCGAAGTGATATAGAGAAGAGTAGTGCTCTTACGAAATTTATTCACAGTACAACATTTACACCACAAAATATACACACTTACAATATTATACTTACAGATACCACAATATAAAATATACCCTTATATGATATTGCTGCATAGTATTAGTAAATATATTTTATAGTATAAATTTAATTATATTATGAAATTTTTTCATAGAAGCTTTTGTGCATGGAGAAAGAGGTTACATAATGTTGATTGCACAAGTTTTTCCACATTTTTCACACACACAATTAATAGCACGACAAACCATTGATGACCCGATAAATTTCATCTTTGAAATAATGGACGCATGCATGGCCCATGATTGAGTGTAACAATTAATTCATTTAAAATAAGGATGATTATATATACATGTTATAAGGTTGGTGTAATTTCATGCTACATTTTTAGGAGAGAACATGGGCTCTCATGACCTGCTGCATGCCAGCTTACTCATATGCTCCATCACAATAATAAATGTTGTATGAAATGTTATATATACACAATGGAAACTTCCTATGTAGATGCAAAACTAACATATATATGACTTTCTTCTGATCTGCATTAACTTCTAATTAAATCTTTATAATGGATGCAAGCTACACATATCATTAATGAAATAATGAGACTATCTCATGTTAGTCCACGTTCAAAATAAGTTAGCCAGTTATAAAAAAATTTAGGGATTTTTTTTATTCTGTAATTTTACCATGAATTGGTTTTTGTGTATTGACGTTTGAATTTTGATTTTTTCCAATAACTAACATATTTTTGACCACTTATTAGTTTTAATTCATGATGTAAATTCTGCAAATTTTAAAATCAGAAGGACTAAAAATTGAAAGAGGATAAATTACATGACAAAAATCTAAATAATTTAAAAGTCAATAAAACCATAAGGAAAAGTGTTAAGATGAATATCTTCAAACGTATATATAGTAGCTAGTGTATGCAGCGAAGAACGACGAGACAAATTTGGTCTGGTGTGTGTTTGGTTTGGAATTTTTGGGTACTTTGGAAATGGATATGTTCTTTTTAATGGTGAAATATCCCTTGTGAAATTAGTTGAGAAGTTAAAAGTTAGAGTGGAGTTCGTTATGTGACAGTAATTCAAGGTGTTTTGAATTTTAATTTTAGAGATTAATTAAATAATTCTAAATCCGTATTAGGTTGATATATTGTAAAAGGCTCGCTTGGGTATATCTTATACTAGAGCTCATTTGGTTCGTAAAATAAAAATATCTATCCGTAAAAAATATGTATGTTTTTTACGGATAGATACTTTTATCTTACGAACCAAATGAGCCCTAAAGTGTTTATATATTATATATTTAGCTTTTTTTGATCTCAGAAAAGAAAAAAAAAAGTGTTAAAGATACAGGACCAATTAAAAAAAGGGTGATTTACATATAGGTTCAAAAAAATCACTATATTTACAAGTAGGTGCTCTGCAGAAAAAAAATGTGGTTTTGTTTAGAAAAAAAATGTGCTTCTGTACAAATATTGTGAACCTATTTGTAAATATAATGACTTTTTTGTACCTATATGTAAATCACCCGGTGAAAAAATCTTAACTGAGTAATATCAATATATTTTGACATGTCTCAAGCTCGTCTACACCTTCTCTTAATTGCATGCTTTGGTTATAATATTCTCCTTTCATCTCATGTCGAGTGTTTCATTTGAAAATTGCATGCATTTTAAAGAACATAACATAGTATTTAACGTATGTGAATGAGATGTAGTTTTGGAAAGAAAAAAAAAGGGAGGTACATATGATAAAGTGTGTTTTTTTTAATGTAATGAGTGCCAAATTATGTAATTCTGACGGGGAAATGGAAAATTAATTGTCAATAAGAGTGAACACAATTTACCGAAAAGGGAAATGTAACACTTAATGTGGGATGCCAATATACAAAATGTAACATTTATCGTGGGGCGAATATATACAAATAAGTAATTTCTTTTTGTAAGCGATAAAGAAAAAAGAAAAAAAAGAGAGTACTTTTTGGGTCCCTAAAAAGTGTGTCTAGAGAGTTTGACATAATTTTTAAGTGAAAATAGATAACATAAAGAGTACTACAAGGGCATTTCCAATAGTAGATAAATATGGTGGCCAATACTAATTTATCATCTAAATAGGTTCCAATGGAGTGGCAAATATGGTGGCAAGTTGCCACATATGAATAGTATGTAGCAAATTTGTCACACACTATAGTTTTTTTTTTAAAATTAATTTGTTTAATATATATTTTGTGATATATTTTTAAATGTATACAATATGATGTATTAATTTTAGATTTACATATGATGTTAGAAGCATTTACAAATTGGTTGAAAATTTTCGTATAAATATATAACTTTTTTTGCATAAAGTTTTTTTTTTTACCATAAAACCAATTTATAATTAGTCTTATTTTTTTGAACTATTTTATATTTTTTTCATAATATTATATGACATAAAATTAAATATTAAAAATATAAACATTCGTCATTTTATTAATAAAAATACAAATTATAACTAACTGAACATAAATTTTAAAAATTTAAACCTAAATATTAAATTAAATTCAGTTACATACAAATATAAGATAAAATAAAAAATAAATTTGATTAAAGTAAGAATATTCAAAGAGAATATACTCATTGAATTAAGTTTTGAGTTTAATGGTTGAATGTGATTTTACTGTTGGTAGCAAATGAGTAATGTTGGTGACAAATTTGTCACCAGAGTTGGGAATGTTCTATTGTGTCTAAAAACATAATGAACATATAGTTTTGAGAAATGAATAAATAAATATATGTTTTTGGCTTGTTATTTGAAGTTGATGTTAGACGAAGTGGGTATACGCTCAGCGTGAACTCCACTATCAACTATCGTGAGATAATGAGTTCGAGTTACAATTTTACATATAAAAACTTTGAAAAAAATTGAAGTTGATGTTAATATATGCACGAGGGGAACTGGACCTTTTATGCCTTTACAGACTCACATTGGGGGTTGAGGTGAGGGACAGAAAGATTGATTGGTTGTAAAATTAGGCAAAAGTCAAAGCCTCCTTTATCACACGAGCATTTAAGAATCCAAATTTGCAATGCAGATCGATTTTGTAGTAATTGACTTGTTCACATTGAATGATTAAGAGTTTGATGGATGTGGGATTGGACAACATGTGATTTTATACTTGCCCTTGACTCAGTCGCTCCTCAACTTTGGGCTTTGTTTTAAAAGCGGAAGCGGAAGTTGATCCGGTCACCTTAAATTTTTTGGTCGGACCGGGTTCAACCGGGTCTAACCATTTTTAAAGCGGTTGAACCAGTGTGACATCATAAATACATAATATATAATTATATATTTTTATATATATTTTTTCTAATAAAATTATATATCTTATGAATAAATTTTATTAAAAAAATAAATTAAAGTTAGATATTATATCGGAGGAGGGTGGAGATTTAGAGTTGTATTTCCAGGAAGTGAAACTATATCTATTATCTAGGGTTAAAATTAAAATTAGACATTATATTATTAAATTATATTTAATATGTATTATATATATAATTAATTTAGTTAATTTTGTGTAAAAAAAATATCATTTAATTAAAAAATTGTCAAAGCGCCGTTTCGGCCGGTCCAACGAGCGACCGGTCCAACCCGATTTTTACCGTTTTTTAGCGTTTTTCAGACGCTTTTGAAAATGCCCGGTCCAACCTACTAAAGCGGCCCGGAGAGGTGTCCGAGTAGCGGTCGGACCGGTCGGACCGGCCGGTCCGATCCGCTTTTTTAAAACACAGACTTGGGGTAGGGATAGCTAGCAAAATGAACACCCAATGTGAACAACTATCGTGACATTTGTTTGTATTTTACGTGTACTTTTTAATAATATTTGCTATTTTTTATATAATAATTGGTTTGATAATAACATTTTATAAATATAAGTGGTTAAAGTCCATCTATTTAATTATATTGTGAGATTATTCAAGTTATTATTTGTTCGATAAATAAAATATAATTGATAGTAGTACAATATATAATATATGTAAATAATTTACTATAGTTTCAAGTTCCACGATATGAAACCGGCTTACAAGAAACTTATACTTTTTTTAAATATTTTATATTTAGTGTAACACTTGTGTGCGGTATTTGCATCATGCAAATTAGAAATGACAACGGCCCAAGATTAAATTCCAAGTTGCATTGAACCCGTCCAGCTAAGGACTTGTTAGGACCCGATTAAGCGAGTATGGAACAGGTCTTGATTTATAGAGAATTCACCCCTAGAACTCGCGAACAGACCCACTACATATATATACTAATTCCTTTGCCCCTGAGAGTTATGTGATGACCGCCGAATGTGGTGATGAATATTCTCATTAATAAATAGAGATTTATAACTTAGTGTACAAGAAATAAAATCTACATACAAGAATAGGATCAAAGATAATCCCTAAAAATATGTAATAATATATACTTCTTTTGTCCCACAGAAATTTGCATACTTTTTTATTTGAACATCCTACACAAATTTGCACACTACTAAAAAAAATCGATTTGCGTGCACAATCACAAAAATATACATATATTTACCTATATTCCACTAATTTATTTAAAAAATATGTCACAACCTAGGGTGAAAATTCCTTCGGAACGGAGGGAATACAAGATTGAGCCTATCAGAGATTGACAAAATTAAATCTCAATATTTATGTATCTTTATTATTCCTACACCCTAAATGTAGCGTCGCATTTTTGGCGATATGAAGCTTGGAGTGAAGAAATTCAACCATATGCCGAGGTAAGCTTCTAGTGAAAATATCAACAATTTAGAGTTTGGAGGGTATACAGAACGAGTTTCCAAGCGAGCATTTGTCACAAGTTCTCTGATAAAGTGATAGTCAATATTAATATGCTTAGCAGTCTTCTAAGCAATAGGATTTTACTTTGGCTTATGAACAAGAGCAATTTTGTTATCACAAAGTAGCATCGAACAAACAGGGAATAGTGTACGAACCTCTTTTAAAAATGAGATCAACTAGATCATTTCTTTAGCCGTGTTGGTGAGTACACAAAACTTGGACTCATAACTAGATAAGGCCATAGTAAGTTTTTTTTTAAACTCCAAGAAACTAGATTACCTCCCAAAATGATCAAATATCCGTAAGTAGAGCGTCGTGTGTTCACATAGCCAGCCCAGTCAGTATCTAAATAACCGAGAATAGAGTACTCTAAGGATGAAGTAAGTGATAAACCAAAATGTAAAGCTCCCTTTACATAGCGAAAAATCCTTTACACAACCAGAAAATGCTCAATAGTTAGAGCTTGTAAGAACTTGCTTGCATGATTCACAACATAAGATAGTGAGATATTTGAAAGTGCTCATGAACAACCTGTACAGAATAGAATCCTTGAAAGGGTCACCAGTGTACACCAAGAAGTCACTTGCCAGTAATGGAGTAAAGACATATTGGAGTCGAGAAGTTAGGCTCATGTGAGAATGTTAGGATTTTATCTTAGATAGATTTTAATGATAACAAAATATAGGACTGCATGATATCATACTAACATTTCAGGCAATTTTTTAAAAAAGAATGGTAAAAGTTACAATTCCTAAGTGAAATCTACAGCTGCAACTTAACCTACATGTGGCTACAACTGGACAAAATCTTATAGCTGCAACTTAACCTACAGTTGAAGACCAGTTTGCAGGAGTAAGATCACAGTTCAAGAAGGAATCCTACAACTAAAAATAACCGTTGTGAAATCAAACACAAGGATTAAGCAACGAAGGAACCAGAAGACCCTTAATCACTCTACTTAGTGAAACATTAATTTGCACTCACTAGTGAGTATTTAGGGACATTTTACTGAAGTTTTCTGAAGACTAATGAAGATTAATTTGGAATATCATACAAAGGACAAATAGTACACCCAGTACAAGTGTGAGTAGAGAAGAATGAGCACTTCACACATGTGAAAATTTATAGAGAGTAAAGGGAGTCTTATCCAGAATTCAAAATTTTGAATTCCCTAACGAATAAGTCACACCTCTTCATCTATAAATAGAGGAAGAAATCTGAAGAAGCAACAACAACAAATCGAGCATTCAAGCATTCAAGTCTGAGCAATCCTACAGCTAGCAAAACATTTTCAGAGAGCTTTGAGAGAAATATATTTTGTGATTCATATGTTAGCTTGTTAGGTATTTCTTAGAAAAGAATCACATTTATGTTGTTGTTCTCTCACCTGTTTTTATTTTTATTTTGATATCTACTTAGTGTAGATTTATCTTTGTGATGTTAAATTTTTTTGAATGAATCAATTGTATATTGTGTGAGTAAGTTAAGTATTTTACCTAGAATAGTAATCAGTGTAGAGCTAGTTCTTAGAGGGAATTACTTGTAAAGGATCTGTGTGATCATCATTGTGAATTTGATACCTAAGTGGTGTAACAATGGATGTAGGAAGACTTTATAGTCTCTGAACCACTATAAATTATTTGTGCATTTTATTTGTTGTTCCTTATCCATTGCTGAATATTGAAACTGTTACATGCATCATTGTTTTGAAGCTATTGCACAAAACTATCAAACTTGGAATATACAATTGAAGATTTATTAGTTACTCAACTGTAAACTCTACTGTTTATATTGCTTTTATTAACACTTAGACATTTTTTCACTGAACACAAAGGTCTCTAAAAAAACTTCTTAAAGTGTGAGAAACCACTCTGAAAATATATCTACAAGCTGATCTTTTACTTTATTTTATAAACTCTGCAGATGTAAACTTTTTACTCTACATGTTGTGACTTTTGTCTAAAACATATGTATACTATTTTAAAACAAATGTACTGTGAAGGCTCTACTAAACCTTATTTCAAAATTTTAAAGACTTGCTTGAAAGTCTATTCAAAACTCTCCCCCCACCTTCACCACTAAAAGACCAACTGAATTTAATGAAATTTAGTATTATATCTAATAATTAACAGCAGTGTTTTAAAAAAAATATTAATGACAGTTGAAAGGTTAACCGTTTGAGATGGAGTGGCTGTGGGATAGAGACAAGTATTTGGACTAAAAAATTTATTTTTATAATGTAAATTTATTTTGTTTATTGGGTAAAATATTTAAATGGATAGATTTTAAATAATTATTTTTTATCCTAATTCGAATTAGAAGTATTTCAAGTACTTAGGAAAATTATGCCATTTGAAAATATATTTCTATTTAAACACAACCTGTTGTTGCATTTGTTTAGAGTCATTTAAATCCAAATAAATGAATTTAAGATCACAATCCATAAATTTAAAATGATTTGTGGTTTTACTACAAATTTGAAAATTTTCTAATTTGAACTAAGATCAAAGCTAACTATTTCCCGTTCACCAATTTAAACATTTTTCCTAACAAATAGAGTGGATTTAGATTGTAAATTTAAAATTTATAACCCAAATCTCTCCACCCAAACGTAAACTTATTTGAGCCATTTATGCAAAAAAATTGTATTCAAATTAAATAATTCGTGAATTATTCATAACTTTATTCATGATATGGAGCGACCCATGACCTATAAATTTTTAATTTGTAGCTATTTTAGATATGTTATACATATGAAATATTTTACGAGAATGTGATTCTATAATTATATACATGTCTATGTAGAGTGGAAAAAAAAAACTTTGAACATAGGAGAAGGTATTTGAACTACTAGAAAGGTGGTATCTACCAGTGATGCCAAAACCGGCTAGGCGGCCACTTGCCAATCCAATTTCTGCAATATCAGCAATTCTAAACATTTTTTGTCCTAGGCGCCACCTAAGCGGTTGTACGAAGCTCTAGGCGGCTCTAGCTAGGCTCCTTCTAAGCGGCCTAAATTTGTATTTTTATTTATTTAAAAAAATTTAGACGATCAAAAAAGCCTTAATTACTGATTTTTTACTTATACATCCTCGGTATCTATTATGCTTTGAAATTAATTATTTTAAAATTCTACATAAAATTACTTTGAAGATTGTTACTCTCAATACAACATAATTGTAAATAATATTTAAATATAAATATTATTTATATTATAATTTCACATATTTAGTTTATTAATATTAATATTATATTATTATATAATGTTAAGGGGAGTTATATATAACTGAAGGTGCAGTTATTTCCCCCTCTCTGGATAAGATGAGATATGAGAATCATTCTACGCAGAAGTGGAGATTGTTCATTCCAGAGTATAATACACAGATCATTATCTTAAAACACACAGACATAATATACAGTACCAATTCGTGAAAAATTGGTTTGCACATACTGCAACTGGGACCCGAGATCGAAAGGACGAGGATTACAATCTGGTTCGAATTAATTCCGCATTACATTTACAGAGGTCAGATTCCTAATTATCGTGTTAGAATTGTCTGGGCCCAACATATGGTATCAGAGCCCATATGGTTGTTTTCCCGTACACTAAAGCAATATTTTCAAATTTTGGAATTTTATGAAGATATGAGATTTACTGCACGTATATGTTCAAAGGCATGTTAGTGTAAATCATTTGGCGTTAATGTTTTGACATGAATATATCCATGATATTTGTATTTTTTGTGTCTGATCATGCTTTCTGCCAACGTGTGTTTTCCAATTTTTATATTGTTCGGTTGCTTCAGTGTACCATTCCCAGTCCATAGATATCCAGGAGATATTCTGAATTGACTGTTTTTGTTAAATTCAAACATTTTTTGTGTCCCGTATCATTTATCCATTTTATGGGTTTGTTCAAAGTTCACCCAAAATGTGATTTTTTTTATATGAAAAGATAGCCCTCGTCACCAGGATCACGGTGAATTTTTTTTCGCATTTTTTGGTTTTGTAGATTGTGAGATATGAATTTTTTAAAAAAATAATTCGAATCCTGGGGTCGTTTTGAAAGGTTTCAGAAAATTCAGGGGGCCTGTTTTTGAAAATTTGATTTTTTGGAGGGACCCGAAAATAATTATTAAAAGTTTATTCAGTCAAACAGAACTTCGCCGTTGACCGGCCAGCGGCTGACGGGACCGGCGGTGGCGCGTGAGGTCCACGCGCCGGCAGTTGACCGGCGGCTGTCGGAGCTCCGGTGGGCGCGTGCGACTCAAGCGCAGGCAGTAGGTCGCGCGTGGCGGCGCGTGGGGGTGCGTCGGACCCTTTTCCAGCACGTTCTTCACGTTCTACTGTG
Organism: Prunella vulgaris; assembly: GCA_026898435.1. NCBI lineage: Eukaryota > Viridiplantae > Streptophyta > Magnoliopsida > Lamiales > Lamiaceae > Prunella > Prunella vulgaris. The sequence continues at coordinate 251,376 of JAPKLY010000085.1, read as the reverse complement.
TTTTCTGGGGTGTTCTACGTATTTTGATGAGTTTTGAGCTGTTTTTACTTACTATAAATGCATGTTTTAGCCAATCATATGCGTTTGTTTAGTAGAAACTCCTGTCTAGATGTTTTTTTGGAAATTATTGAGTGATTACGATTATCTGAGAAAGTGGGAGCCAAGAAATATAACTTTATTACACTTGTGAATATGCCTATTTTGAGGAAATTCATATGTTGAAGTTTTTTAATGGATTGTTGGTCAATTTTTTTGCTGCTCATTTTTCAGGTATGTATCGCAAAACGGTTTCCACTCACGACAAGGACTAAGTTTGAAGTTCTTCATAACTTCCTACACTACAAGATGAAGCCCACTCACAGCCTTAGAGACCATTATGTTGAGTTGCTAGAACTGTTCAACCAGTTTGTATTTCTGATTAACAACGACCTACTATCCGCCCATTTACTGAAGGTCATACATGATCCTTACACTTGGGCTAGGACACTCCCGCGCTATTTGCACAAAACTTTGTGGGATCAGTATAGGATCAAAGATCAAAGGTCAAATGGTCAGGATGTGATGGAGGAAATTGCAATAGTTTCCATTAAGACTGACGGTAGTCAAACACTTAGGACTATATGCTCGGGGATGGGTGATATTCGTCAATCTGATCTTATGAGTCTGACGGGACCTAGGGATGGTCGAGTAAAGAATCCACACTTAGATCCTATGGCAAAAGCAATCTGTAGTGCGGCTACTAGGGGGCTTGATAGAACAAGAATTGAGAAGTCTAATGCACAATTGGCTCGTTCTGTTCGTAGGCAGCTTGTTTTCCCAGATTGATACACTGATGTTGTAGTTCTTGCTAGGTTGTGTTTTTTTTTTTTTTTTGTCTCAGCTTGATACATTTTGATGATTTAGCTGATTGACCTATGGTAGCTCGTCTGTTGTGTTTTGTTTTATTTTCAGCTTGATACATTTTCTGATGATTTAGCTGAATGTATTGTGGTAGTTCATTTATTATTCTCTCGTATGAATTATATGAACTGATTTGTTGTTTTATGTTTTTGAAACAAAAATCTATTTTTTGAGATGCATGATTAGATCGAAGATTAGTAACTTTAAGTTATTTTTCGACATCAAGTCTTGTGTCAATATTAAGATGTTTTGTTTTAGCTTAACATAAGATTTTAGCATAAAATACCTTTAACATTATCGAATCACTTCTGTTCATAAAAGACAATGGCTTCAAAATCAATAGTAGCTGAGCTTAACAAAGGAGAAAAACTCAATGGGGACAATTATGACATCTGGCGTCATAAGATATGGTACATTTTGGACGAACAAGACACACTGGATGCTATAAACCAATTCATGGAAGATCCAGGAGTTGGTACTGGAAATCAGGGAAGGAGGGACCAAGAGGCTTACCTTGCGTGGAAGAAAAAGAACTCCACTGCACGTGATATCCTAGTTAGTTCAGTGATTGATGCAATGATCCATGAATGTGAACAACACAAATCTGCGCATGATATCTGGGTTTATCTGCGTGAGAAATATGGTGGAACGCCTGTTACTAAACTGAGGCAGTTGACCATAAAGTTCGACACTTATAAGAAAAAGACGGATCATAACATCAGACAACACCTTAGGGAGATGTCAAACATGATCCTTGAACTTAAAACTGCTGGTCACGCTCTTTCTGATGAACAACAGATCCAAGTCCTGATACGCTCACTGCCAAATCAATGGGAACATCTTAAGGTCAATTTGACCCACAATGAAAGTATTAGAACTTTTGGTGATACGGCTCGACATGTTGAGCTGGAAGATGAAAGACTAGGAGCTTTTAAATCCTCTTCTGCTGCCTTCTATGTCGGTTCTAGTTCCAAAGGAGCTTCGGGCTTCAAGAGAAAGAGAAACTGGAAGAAAGGGAAGAAGGGTAAAAGATCTAACAATGATAAACCAGTGAACAATGCTCAAAACAAAACTGATGAGAAGAAAGGAAAGAAAAAGCGTGGGAAAAAGAATAAGAAGGATAAGAGTAAAATGACTTGCTATAACTGTCACCAGTTAGGTCAGTTTGCTAGGGAATGCCCTGAGCCCAAGAGGGACAAGGTAGATCCATCTAATTCTATTTCAAGTATTATAAATGTCTCTAGTACTGTCTTATTAACTGAATCTTTTCCTTTGTGGATTATAGACTCAGGGGCAACAGACCATGTGACAAGAGATAGGGGAGCGTTTGTTGATTTTCGTCGTGTTCCACAGGGGACAAGATGGATATATGTAGGAAATAATGCTCGTGTTGAAGTCAAAGGACTTGGAACTTGCAAACTTGACCTTGACAACGGTCGAGCTTTTATTCAACATGATGTACTATTTGCTCCTGATATCACGCGAAATCTTGTATCTCTATCAGTATTACTTAAATTAGGATTTGAAGTATTATTTGCTAAAGACTCGGTTTTTATTAGTAAAGATGATGTGTGTTATTGTAATGGATTTATGCACGATGGTTTTATGATTTTAGATTGTAATCGAACATCTTTTAGGTATTATGATGATTATTCATATTCACTAAATGCATGTTGCTCTAGTAATGCTTGTTTAAATGTAGACATATGGCATGCTAGATTAGGTTATATTGGGCAAGATAGGATGAACCGTCTTGTAACAGAAGGGTTATTGAACCTTACTTCAAAAGTCGAGTTATCTAAGTGTGAACACTGACTTGCTGGAAAAATGACTAGAAAACCATTCGGCAAAGCCATTAGATCCGAACTTCCATTGTAAATAGTTCATTCTGATATTTGTGGTCCTGTTAATGTAAGAGCCCGACATGGAGCGTACTATTTCATTACATTTATTGACGATTATTCACATTTTGGTTATGTCTATTTGATTTCTCACAAATCTGAAGCATTGGATTGTTTTAGACATTTTCTAAACGAAGTTGAAAATCAAAAGGACAAAACTATCAAAGTTTTAAGAACTGACGTGAATATCTTTTGATCAATTCAAAGAATTATGTAATGAAAAGGGATTATTCGACAATTGACAATTCCTTACACACCTCAACAAAATGGTGTGCCTGAGAGAAGGAATAGAACATTGTTGGAAATGGTGAGGTCTATGATGGAACAAGCAAATTTACCTATCTCTTTTTGGGGAGATGCGTTACTCACGGCTGCTTATGTGCTTAATCGTGTGCCTACTAAATCAGTTGTTTCAACTCCTTATGAATTATGGACTGGTAGAAAACCGGACCTAAGTAACCTTAGAGCATGGGGATGCGCAACTTACATACATGACTCTACGAGTCAATATGGAAAGCTAGGTCCCAGAGGAAAGAAATGTGTCTTCATCAGATACTGTAAGAACTCTAAGGGTTACGTTTTCATAGGAGATCAAGATGGGAATATTACAAAAATAGAATCACGAAATGCACATTTTCTGGAAAATGAATTTCCTAACAACGGTGGAATTGAAAAAGTCGATTCAATTTTTGAGACAGTGGAAAACCAAACCCTATCTGATCCAAGTGGGAGTGGTATATCTAAAAATGTGGATCTTGATAGATTTGTCCCAATTGAGGATCAAACCATTCTTAATGAGGACATTTTATCTACAGAGGGACCTACAGAACTACAATCTCTGAAAAGTTGTAGGAAATCAATGCCAAAAAGGCATTATGACATAGAAGGTCATGCCTTCTTTGTTTGTCCAGAAAATGGGGATATTCCTCATGTGGATGAAGAAGAGCCTAAAACTGTAAAAAAAGCTCTAACTTGTCCAGCAAAAGAGAAATGGAAGAAAGCAATGGAAGAGGAAATGAAGTCTATGAAGTCAAATCAAGTCTGGGAACTTGTTGACCTTCCAAAAGGACGCAAAGCAATCGGGAATAAGTGGATTCTTAAGATTAAAAGAAAACCTGATGGCTCAATAGAAAGGTTTAAAGCTCGCTTAGTGGCAAAAGGATATACTCAACAAGAGGGTATAGATTATGAAGAAACCTTTTCGCCTGTAGTGAGATTTGCCTAGATTTTCGTTTACTCCTAGCTATAGTAGCAAGTATGAATTTAGAATTGCATCAGATGGACGTTAAAACTGCTTTTCTCAATGGAGAATTAGAAGATGAAATCTACATGCATCAGCCTGTAGGTTTTGTTCTTCGAGGTCAAGAGGATTAAGTTTGTAAGTTGAAAAAGTCGATTTATGGACTAAAACAATCCTCGAGACAGTGGTATTTGAGATTTCACTCAACAGTAATCTCATATAACTTTGTTATGATAAACGAAGACCACTGTGTGTATGTTAAACGTTCTAAGAACAATTTTGTGATTCTATCTCTGTATGTAGATGACATACTATTAGCTAGAAATAACAAAGAGAATCTTGAAACTATGAAGAGATGGTTGTCTTCAAATTTTGAAATGAAAGACATGGGTGAAGCAGAATATATTCTTGGTGTCAAGATCCAAAGGGATCGCTCGAAAAGGTTATTGAGTTTATCCCAAGAGACTTACATCAGGAAACTTTTGGAACAATTCAAAATGAAAGACTGCAAACCACTAGATACTCCTGTTATGAAAGGTGAATCGTTGAGCCTAGATATGTGCCTTAAGACTCAAAAAGCAAAAGATGAAATGTCCAAAATACCATATGCCAATGCAATTGGTAGTCTGATGTATGCAATGTTGTGCACACGACCAGACATTTGTTATGTTGTTGGTCTAGTCAGCAGGTATCAATCTAATCCTGGGAGAAGACACTGGTCGACAGTGGAGGATTTTCAGATATCTAAAAGGGACTGCAGACTATCATCTTTGCTATCAAGGAAACAATGTGACACTCAATGGGTATACAGACGCAGACTGGAGAGTGGAGTGGTGATTTGGATGAACGAAAATCAACTTCCGGTTATGTCTTCATGCTCAACAATGGAGCAATATCATGGTGTAGCAAGAAACAGACTTGTATAGCACTATCCACAATGGAAGCTGAATTTGTGGCATGTGCTGCTGCTGTTCAAGAGGCTATTTGGTTAAGGAGATTCCTGAAGCATTTGGAGATAACTGACACCTCAGTGGGAGCTGTATTAGTTAATTGTGATAATCAAGCAGCCATTGCTTACACAAAAGATCTCAAATATCATGGAAAGACCAAACATATTGACACTAAGTTTAATTTTGTTAGAGACATAGTTGAAAAGAAAAAAGTGATTCTGAAGTACATTTCTACTCATGACCAATGTTCTAAAAGTCGGCCAAGTCGGCCGACTAGTCGTTAGTCGGCCCTTGGCCGACCTGTTTTTCCTATAATCGCCAGAAAAAAATATTTTTTCCAGTAAACGGCTCCTAGAGCCGACTAGTCGGCGTCTAGGCGCCTAGTCAGCGACTTGAGTTGAGCGGTTCTTGGCGTTTAATTCTTGCTGAACGGGCTGGGCTGGCGTATAGCGCCTTTTTTTTTTAGTATCTGCTATATAATCCCTAGTAATGAATAAACTAATAAAGTAAAACACAATCCAATTCCAAACATCAGGCTCACGAGTCACGACACACACAGAGAAAAGAAAAAAAAAACAGAACAATACACCCATTTCTCTTCTCAGCCCATCCGTCGTCCGTCCCCTTCGTTCGCTCGCCGGCCGCCGCCGCCGAGAGAAATCCAAGAGCCAACTCGCCTGGAAGCTATCTGCGCACCGGAATCCATGGAAGTTGCAGAGGTAGATTGACTTTAATTGATGGTGGTGATAGTCGGCGAACTGTTGGGAGTGATTTCAGTTCCCAAAAAGCACTTCAACTTGTGGATCAAAATGGAAGTCAATTTCCTTCATCTATCTTGGTCAACAATGTAATCTGCAGCCCAAAACAAAAGAACCAGCCGTTATAATTTTCCTTTCACTTGGGCCTTTTAATTATTTGAATGAAATTGTATGGGCCTTCTAATAATTAAATGAACAAAAATGAGCCCAAAATAATTCAACCATTTAATTTATTATTTACTAAATTTAGGGTTTAAATTTATTATTTATTGCATTTTGAGTGTCATGGTTATCATTTATCACTTATAATTTTAATTTTTAAAGGTGGTGTTATAATTTTTTTATTATTTTATGCATAATATCTTATTAATTTATTAAATAATTAATTATATTTATCATTTAGGTCTTTCCAACTAGTCCCTGATTAGTCCCCGACTAGTCGCTCTAGTCGCTAGACCCTAGTTGTCCGACCGACTAGCGACTAGCGTTTTTTAGAACATTGCTCATGACATGTTAGCAGATCCTTTTACCAAACCAATTGCTAGAGATATTTTTATGAAACATGTTAGAGGTTTGGGCTTGCATAGGATTTGATTCTATTCAAATGAAATGTTGAATGATGTTATATTAATGGTTATTGATGTAACTATTTGTGTTTTATTACATATATGTATTGTTTCATATATGAAAGTATGTCGACAAGTTATGATTAGCTCTCTCATACGAGTAATCACCTCTGTTCCAGTGGGAGCACAGAGATGAGAATATAATAAGAAATATAATCGAGATAGATTGGACCACAAAATCTGTCTAACTTGTTTAATTAGCTAAATTTTACAAGATTTCCTGTTACACTTGAGGGTGGATGTCTGGGTTAAGTGCACGGAATGCATTTAATTTATAAATTTACGCAATGTCAAATTTAAATTAGACATACGCTTCCTTCATAGGAATTCAAAGACATCGTGACATGTGTTTTTTGAGAAACTTCATGTGCTAAATGACCCGAAAAGGAAATGAGAAAATATCCCTAATTTCTCACTAAGTATGAGTCATTTATTTTAAACTTTTTACCCTTAAGACTTTCTACATAGTTTCTAAGTTTACACTTTGGTGTTGCTACTTTAGCATGTTTCCAATGGCTATAAATTTTAAGAGCTATGCGGTACATGTCTAGGAAAGCAGCTACAGTGGGAGACTGTAGACTCTTAGCTAGAAAGGAAAAATGTCTTTATTTAACACATTCTAATGTGATTCATTGACTAGTCAATCAAGCTGGGAGTTTGATTATGAATACATTAGAACTTCGAGAATATAGTTGAATATGTTCTATTTTGAGGAATTCAATAGAGATATGTCAACAAGTGTTAAATGTTTAAATTAATTCTGGGGTATAACGAGATTGCACATATCCTTGATGAAATGATTGAGGTGCCATATATTTCTAACAGGTGTATGGCATAGTAACTCATGCACTTGTGGGTCACACGAGGTATTTGTATCAATATGAAAGTTGTTGATGATGATGGAGATGTGTAAGATATAATGAAATTTCATATGTGAGTGGGAGATGTAAATAATATTTAAATATAAATATTATTTATATTATAATTTCACATATTTAGTTTATTAATATTAATATTATATTATTATATAATGTTAAGGGGAGTTATATATAACTGAAGGTGCAGTTATTTACCCCTCTTTGGATAAGATGAGATATGAGAATCATTCTATGCAGAAGTGGAGATTATTCATTCCAGAGTATAATACACAGACCATCATCTTAAAACACACAAACATAATATAAAGTACTAATTTGTGGAAAATTGGTTTGCACATACTGCAACTGGGACCCTGAGATCGAAAGGACGAGGATTACAATCTGGTTCGAATTAATTCTGCATTACATTTACAGAGGTCAGATTCCTATTTATCGTGTTAGAATTGTTTAGGCCCAACAATAATTAAACAACATCATGTTGTAAATGTATTACTTAATATGAAAATCTAGACCTCTTTGACTAAAAGCCCAACACCTATCATATAGACTACTCCACAATATGTTGAACATCATTTTTAATTAACGTGCACGTATGCCCAAAATAAATTTAAGTAACTCTTTATCAATTTTAATTTTGTATTAACACGCATTAACGATAGGCATTAATTCTCAATGAATCGAAACATTTCCTACCCATTTTCTATTTTTTTAAATCATTAACATGATTATATCTATAATATAATTTTAATTAACAATATATGTAAATTATATAATTTGTATATAATTAAAAAATATTTACTATGTAAATTATTATAAAAGATAGATAAATTTTATGAATATGATTTTTTTAATATATAAAAATGTGTGTATAATCTTTACAAACATACTTACTAAGAAAATATAATAAATTATTATACATAAGGGTATGTATATAAATGTAGTGCATATATATATATATATATTATAACTAATATATTTATTTTAATAGTTATTGTATAGTGTTACCTAAAAAGATTACATATGTTAAAAGTGTAACCTATCCAAGAAGTGTTACCGATGTAAAATTATTTTCTAAAATCAAGGGCGCAAATGACGCTTGACGGTCGTCGGATAGTAGAGTGTCGGTAAGCGCCTAGACCGTCTAGGCGGCAACAAAGTTTATATATATATTTTTTTTTTCTCTACTAAAATTAAATAAATTTTTAAAATATATTAATAAAAATGTACATTATACGATAAATTATAAATTTAAAATATAATTAATAACTAAATATATTTCTCACAAAATGTTAGAAATTAATAAAGGTTAAAACTATAGTAATTTGACATAGTCCAATTTCTAAATAAAACATAAAAATAACAAGGTAGATAATACGAATAAATTATAAAATAGTTAAATTAAGTTTCTATTTTTTTTAGTAATTAAGTAATTAATTTCTATTTTTAGTTTTAATTTTAACTTGAAAAATAAAGTAATGGCTGCCTAGAAGGCGGCCTTGGCATTGCCAAATATGTTGACCGATTTTTTTTTTCGGCGATTTTGCCGTGATGTTGGCGGTCGAGTGTTGCCGAGTGCTTTGACGTTCTTGGCGATCGTTATTTACATTCACTACCTAAAAGTATTATCTATATAAAAGTGTTAGCTACACGGTGTTACTTAGCAAACAAGACAATTTTTTTAGCACAACAGATAGAAATTCTTGGTGCACAAAAACGATAATATACTTAGCACAAACATATTCGTTTTAGCACATTAGACAAAAATTTTATTGCATAAAAATAAAAATATACTTAACACAAATATATTTATTCATAAATTTTATTGCACAACCTTCGAATCAAAAATCTTGAACCCAAATTTCAAACTAATTAAAATCTGCAACTAAAAGTCTTAAATGCACAGCCTTCAAAAAAATCTGGAATTTATAACCCTCAAATCAATTTTAGAAAACTAAATCTTGAATACACAGCCTCACCATGTAACTAAAAGCTTCGGCAGTTTTTGCCCCAACAGCTCCCTCTTCAACAGCAATTCCTCAACCAAGTGGAGGAGCTCCGCCACATCCGGCGGCCGCGACAGCATTTGCGTCGACGACTGCAGAAAAGAAACTCCAAATGAGCAGGAGAAGCCGACCCTGCTGCTGCTAATTCCCGGAGCTTGGGAGACGCTTCAAGTTTCGTCTTTGATCTCTGCAACCCCATTGCATTTTTCACTTGTCGTCGATAATTCAGAGCTTCCCACCTTCTCTGCAACACTTAATTAAAATATATAGTGTTGTTTTCAATTCTAGATTGTTGAATCAGCTTTAGCCATAGTCGCCGTCCCTTCCTTCACCATCAGCTATCCTCCTTCGCCGCCCATTTGTACTCGTTCCCGATGTCGTCGGTCATCTCGACTGCAAAACTAGATTTCAAAATTTGAAATCAAATTGTGATAGAAAGAGATGAGAGAAGAGAAAGCGAGAGGAATGGATGAGTGTGAGGGGGAGAGAGAGAATATATTTATAAAATATTATGTGCACTTAGTTTGTAAATCAAAAAAATTTAGAATAAGTTTTTTTGTATTTTTAATTCCACGAACATGAAATTGGTCCCAAATATTTTACTATTATCACATATAAATTTTTTTCTTGCCCTTATAGTACTATAAAATTTTCTGTGGACTAGTCCCGAACGATATAAAATTTACACATTGTTGGTCCCTTAAAGTGGTCAAGGTCTAGAGGGGTGAATAGACATTGAGTCCAGAAACAGATTTTCAAACTTTTCCAAAGAGGGAAGTTATAAAACCTTATAGTAGCGTCTTACAAGTTTAAAAAGACAAATCTACAAGAGTTTTTAGAAACTGGACCACAAAGGTTACAGCTGTGGACTTAAGAAGTCTACGGCTACAGAGTTCAAAAACTTGCAAAATAAAAGATCACTTGTAGACAAAATATCAGAGGAGTTCTCACAATTAAAATTGTATTGAGAATACTCTAACGTGCAGCGGAATAAAAGTGAGTGTTAATGAAAAATAATATAAACCAAACTTAACAGTTGAGTGACTTAGAGAAGTCTACAGCTGTAAAGTCAGTTTTTCTTTGTGAAAAATCACAAAGTTTTATGCACTCAGGTTTTAAAAGAATGATGAATGTAACAAATGAATTAAATATGCAGAGCAAGAGTTTAAATGACAGAAATTAAATAGACCAAATTTATAGTGGTTCAGTGTCTATAAAAAGACCACCTACATCCACTGTTACACCACTCAGGTGCCAAAGTCACTAAAATGAGATCACTTAGATCAATACAAGTACGTAGTTCCCCCTTAGAACTAGGTTCACCCAAATTCCTATTCTAAAAAAAGATTAAACTACCCTATTCACTCAGAATATAACTCACAAAGAGTTTTACAAAACCTCACAAAGAGATATCTACACTAAGTAGAAATTAAAACAGGTGAGGGAACAACAACAAAATATGTGATTCTTTCTAAGAAAATCCTAACCAACTATCCTATGAATCACAAAGAATAAAAACAATAAAGCTCTCTCAGAAAGTTTGTTGGCTGTAGACTTGCTTAGGCAGAATGCTTGTATGCTCAGTGTTGTTGTTGTTGCTTCCTCTGAGGACTTCTTCTATTTATAGATTGAGTGGTGTGACTTATCCGTTGGAGAATTCAAATTTGAAATCCGGATAAGGCTCCTCTCTCTCCATTTGGCATGTGTGAAGTGGTCCTCATTCTTCACACAGGATAGTACTGATTGTACTATTGTTCTTTCCTTCAGAATTCTGGTTGTCCTGCAACTAATCTTCATTATCCTCCAGAATTAAGAAAATATCCTCCACTTAAGTACATTTTAGTGAGTGCTTGAGAGCTACACTAATAGTGCTTAAGGATCTTCATTATCTTCAAATAATCTCTGACTTGTACTTCTTCTTCAAATGGTTCTTTGCAGCTGTAGAGTCTTCAACCTTGCAGTTGTAGAGTCCTGTCAATAAGAAAAATTGGTTGTAGAGAAACCTTACAGCTGTAGGGTCATGTCTGCCTGTAGAATGATCAAATATACAGCTGCAAACTTCACTTACAACTATATGTTTCAAACACCAATTTCCTTAGCACAAGTGTTAGATCAATTTACACAAATAAACACATTGTTTTGCACACATCAAAATCTAAACCAAGGTACTTAACACACATTTAATCCCAAACATTGACGATTCCTTTAAATACAAGATTTGCAGCGTTAATTTCATAAATTTAATTTACTCATACTTAAATGTGTTTAACCCATTAATCTATATTTTCAGATTTAGTCCCGTCAATTTTTTAATTGTAAAATAAGTCTCTTGGGATTAAAATATTGAATTTTGTCCTCCATAGGATATAAATATTGAATAAAATTAAAAAAATATTAAAATTAATCAACTATATCTTTAAATAATAAAATTAAGTCTTTAATAAATAGTTAAAAAAAAAGAAAATTACATCTACAGTCTACTTTATTAGTTGAATGACTAATTGGGCCACAACTGTAGCCAAATAACACGGAGAGCCTCATTTAATTAATTAAAAATTTAAAACATTAAACTACCGGATGATATATACCATCTTTGCCCCTATGTCTACAATTCACCTTTTTGCATCTACAGTAAACTCTGGTCTACTCCCTATATACCCCTATCTCTACAATATACCTTCCTTGCCCTCAGATTGCTCCTAAGTCCTAACTTTATTCTGAACACGTCCCATCAATGAGAAAGGATAGCTGGACACGTCTCATCGCTTTCCAATTTCAAAATTAAAAAAGGAGCATAGACGCACCATTCAAAATTGAGAAAGGGACAGAGTTGGTGACATATCGTCGGCGATTTGTTCAAGGTAGGCGGCATCGGCGATTTGGGCAATGCTCGGCGCGGATGACGGAAACCGTAATCGCGGATGGCGGAATCGCGACCCCGTCGGCGATTTCTTGTTTCTCCAAAACTGAAATTGCAATCGTCTCTAGGCTTCGGCTGTTGGTGGAGGGCTTCAGGTTCTCCGAAGCAATGGCGGTGGGTGGTGGCGTTCAAGCTGCGATTTAGGAGGCGACGAGAGAGGGAGAGAGCGAGAGGACAAATTCATCTGCTGTTCTTCGAAGAATTGATGTGCCCTGGGATTTTGAAGATTACGGTGCGTGTTTGGGTTATGATTTCTTCAAGGTTATTGTGGAGGCAGCAGCTTTTCCGGCGTTGATTTGCCGCTTGGATTTCAGGTTTCCGACTAAGATGGCAGTTATAGGGCTCGATTTCGGCGAGTAGTGCGGCAAATGGCGGAGTACACAATACAGTGAGTTCAGTACACAAATATGATCAGTAGTACACAAACATGATCAGCAATAGTACACAGACATGAACAACAGTACACAGGCAAGCAGTACACATGCATACAAAAGGTACACAGACATAAACAGCAATACACAAATGCAAACAATGGTACACTGGACGTTGCTTTGTAACCTTTCGTCTTCTTCTTCACCAATGTACAGTGACCATTCTCTCTCCAAATGTGTTTGAAAATTGTTTGCGTGTAATGTATATCAGATTTCCTTGGTAGTGTAAGAAAAAACGTGCTTTACATCACATGGTCACATCTTTTTACAGTATTTCTGACACAAGGGGTAACCTAAATATGCCTAATATGTGGTGGCCTAGTCAGCATTTTGTGCGTACCTCCTGTTCATAATTGAATTCGTATTTTGGCTCTCCATGTAATAATAAAAGTGAAAAGTCTTTACTTGTTGTTTAGGTACTTAAATGGGCCCTGGTAGTAAGTAACCCTTAAAAAAATTCAACTAAATCTTAAAAAATAGTTAAAACTAAGAAAGTATTTTTTTAAAAATTCAATTTTAATTCAAGATAAATAAAAATAAAAATATTTATTTTTAATTTAATTATTCATGAAGTCTAGTTGATCTTTAAAAAATCTGATTTTATTAAACTTTAACCTGTTTTTTTAAGATTTTTTTTAAATTTAATATTTTTTTGAAGATTTGTAGCATTTAATTTTTTTAAAATCATTTTTATTTTACTTGATTTATTTAATTTTTTCAGATTTTAATTAGGTTTAAATGATTTAATTTAAACACTACTTAATTTAATTATTTTTAAGATTCATTTTATTTTTTTATTATTGATTATTATTATTTTCAGATTTCTTTTTTTATTGATATTTAAATTGAATATATTCAAAGTTTAATTTAACAAATAGGATATGTTTAGAGGATTTTGGGGGTATGAATAGTGCTACTCTTAAATATATTAATAATAAGTTTTAAACCTAACTAAAATTTTAAAAAATTAAATAAAATAAGTAAAATAAAAATTAATTTTAAAAAATTTAAAATATATATAAATACTACAAAACCTTCAAAAATATTAAATTTAAAAAAATCATAAAAAATAGGGAAAATTTTAATAAAATAATTTTTAAAAAAAATCAACTAAACTTCATAAATAATTAAATTAAAAATAATTATATTTTAATTTTTATTTATCTTGAATTAAAATTTGAATTTTTTATAATAAATATCTTAGTTTTAACTATTTTTTAAGATTTAATTGATTTTTAACTCTTTATTAAAGATTTAATTTTATTATTTAAAGATTTAGTTAATTTATTTTAATATTTTATAGATTTTATTCAATATTTATATCCTATGGGAGGCAAAATTCAATATTTATATCCTGTGAGACTTATTGTGCAGTTGAAAAACTAATGGGACTAAATCTGAAAATATAGATTAATGAGTTAAACACATTTAAGTATGAGTAAATTTTATGGGATTAACGTAGCAAATTTTGTGTTTAACAGAGCCGTCAATATTTGGGATTAAATCTGTAAATTTTGTAACGTTTGGTACTACAAGTACAAGAAAAAAATCGTATAGGACCAATAGTGAAATGTTTGGGATCAATTTTTAAAAAAGATACATGTCCTGTATGACCAAAATTTAAAAAAAAAACTCCTTTTAGAGCCTATTTTAAAATTGACTTTAAATGAATAAACCATAAAATTAATAATAGATATTTATTTTCAAATTTTCGTACTTTATTATAGGAAAACAAATAAATTCATTCAGTTGATGTTTTTAAATGACTTTTAAAAGTTATTTTTAAAAAATTAGTGGTTTTTTAAATCTTAAATTTTTTAAAAAAGAACATATCCTAAAGAAAATTGGAAACAATTATGAGCACTAGTTGACTTGAGAAAATTGAGTGTAGAGTCCCAAGAATTTTGCGCATTAAAGGCTAATATATGAGCGCAACTACGTTATAAGCGCGTCTAACTCACCAAAACCAATGGAATTAAGGAGAAATACATGAATTAATATCTCCAAGAAAAGGTAAATTAAACAGTAATGCAGGACAAACACTTTCTCCAGACTAAATACATTTTGAGCATATATATCCAACTGGGAGTGGAGCTTGATAGCTCGTTGGATACATGACAAGAATATATAGGATAAAAAAAAAAAATTGTATGAACTCAAGTTCCCGGCGACCTTGGGTTATCAATTATTACTATCATGTGTATACACTATAATTATATATTATGTATATTTACTATCATTGTTATATATATACACTATCGACTGATTAAAAAATTAAGTATATTTTCATAACAGTAATAATATATATATATATAAATAACAGTGATAATGATTACACATAATAGTAATACGAGTTAATATAAACTCGAGTTCACGTGGAGGATGAGTGTTTGTTGGATACATGACCGGAATACATGGAACAATTTTGGGACAAATCAATTTCAATCACCCGAGTCACACTACTATGACTTTTGTTCATAGTATTGATATTATAACATTTAATCAGTGATACAATTACTTTTATAAATATTAACTCATAATATTTTACACATTCATCTCCATAGTGCAATCCCAACAATTACTTCAAACACCACACTATAATAGTTTGGACACCATTTGTTCCTTTTGGAACTTCAAATGTAGCATCCCAAAATGAGACGCGGTCTTATGTTTTTTTTTGTTTAATATGAAAATTAGTATTCAATATATTTATAATTTGTATTTAGATAATTTAACTTTAATTTTTTAATATCAGTAATTTTTTTTTTATATCAAAATAAATTTACATTTTTTATAATTAATTAAAAGTAATATATTATGAATTAAAGTACTAGACATAAATTAAAAACTAATATAATTAAATTAAAAGTACATATTAATTGGTGTGTATTATTTAGCAATTTTAATATTTATTGTAATATTAATTTTCGTAAGCATTTTATTTTTCTTTGTAATTTAAATTTTTATTGTAATATTATATTTTATATTAAATTTGTGATATTGTTAACATTGAATGAATTATAATATAGATTATTGTTGCATAAATTAATTAATTAAAAAACTCTGTCAATAAAAAATCTTAATGGAATATTATATTTTAGTGTAAAAAGGTGTGTAAACTTAGGGGTGTTCAAACGGTTTGAACCGCCGGTACGGTTCGCCAAAATTTTGAACCGTAACTGAACCGGCGGTTACAAGGTTAAGGTTCCGGTTCGCGAACCGGGGGTTCCGGTTCGAAACAGCAGGTTTTCCGGTTTTCGATTTTTTTTAAATTTAATTAAAATATATGATAAATATAATTATTGATCTATAATTTAAAATAGTTGCATATCTTTTGATTAAATTTAAATTTTACAAACTTACAAAATATAAAATTTACATAATAATACAACTATATAAGTACAAATTGGATTGAAATTAAATTTTATTGATAAAATTTGTGCACTTACTAATTTATAAATTACAATGAACAAGTAACAACTAACAATTATAGTAATAGCACCACTTTACTAAGTTACTAACACTACAATTTATAAAATTACAATTTTACAAGTTAAAAATTACGAACTAATTAGAAAATTATAAATTACATTCTATTTATAAATTAAAAAAATGGAGGGGGGGGGGGGAATTTTTTTTTTTTTATTTAAAAAAACCGCTAAAACCGGCGGTTTGGGCGATTTGAACCGTGAACCGGCGGTTCGCGGAACCGCCGGTTAATCATGAACCTCCGGTTAATCGTGAACCTCCGATTAACCGTTGAACCGTCGGTTAACCGTGAACCGCCGGTTTTTTATATTTGAACAGTAACCGGCCCTTCTATATAGCGGTTACGGTTCGGTTCAACGGTTCGGAACCGCCGGTTTTTTGAACGTCGGTTCCGAATTATTTGAACACCCCTATGTAAACTAGTGCTGGAGATTTTTTTATGATACTAAAATAAAGTAGTGCAAACGATAAAATGATGTAACTGCTGGAGATGGTCTAAATGAAATGATCGCAAAATCAAAATTATGATATCACTAAATGAATGTAGTAGTAATATAATAGTATAAATTTTATAATATGAATAATTTTTTATAGCAAAGTTTGTTTACTTGCCATGTTGCCTAAATAAATAAATCCAAATGATGCACGTTTGGAAATTTATCGAAAATGAAAATAAATACATGATACATGATTAATAAGATAAATGATTATCCAAAACATCATTTTTTCTTCTAACACCACAATAATCACATTATATAAATTAGAGTTCAACACTAAGTAACGTAGCCCCATCATCATATAAATAATCATTCATATAATACATTTAGGGTGAAGAAGGTGCTATTACTAATTACTTTTTTATAATTTTAATTTTCACTCCGAACATTAATTCTTGATTTGCTAGTACTCTTAGGGAGTGTTTTGTTTCATAGATTATGGTGGATTAAGTCCATAATCCCAAATAAAATTGTGTTTGATTTCTTGGATTTGAGCCTTGGATTAATTCTTGGCCCAATATTTGAATTCAACTTAATCCTATAAAAATGGGATAATTTAATCTCAACTATTACATCGGAATAAATTTTAAGAAAACAATCATATATAAATACCAAATATATACTATTTTAAATTTAGAATGGTAATCAATATCATCCATTCTATCCTGCTTAATATATCAAACACCTCCTTATGCGTAAGATCTCTCTGTTGCACTTGTAATAATCTTTAGAATGTCAATTAAACCATTGATAAAGGCAATTCTTTTTTGAATAATTTTAAATTGATATATTTTTAAAATATTATTTTTAAATTGAACAAAATTTTGCATAGCAGAATAAATATATATTGAATAATATAAATTTTTTTTTATATTGTATAAATTAAAAATAATGCTTTAAAATGTACCGTTTCACCCCTATTTCAGTCTTTATTGAAAAAATATAAAGGGATGAAGAAAGAACCATTTTTCATTTTGATTGAAGAAGTCGAAAAAAAAAGCCACGACCTTAGTAGAAACTTTAATTAGCAATTAGCATTAAAGTCAAACCCTATTTCCCAATATTTCTCATAATTAATTAAATTGATAAGAAAGATGAGAGATCATATATATCAGCTTAATTATTCCTAGCTAGTAATTAAGCTAGCACATGATAAAATTAACTACAAAAGTAATTACACTTTAAAATTCTCATGATCATCCATCCATCTTTTCTGTCCTCTGCAGGCTACATACACAAAGGTCAAATTACATCTATATGATCACTTAATTTCATCAAGCCTAATTAAATCCTCCAAAAAAGACATTAATTTAATTAATTACCCTAATTAATTAAAATTAAAACTGCCCAGTTGTTCTCAAGAAATTACCACGCTTCCTTCTTCAGAACAAATCAGCAGTTTCACCCAACGCCATCCCAATGAAATCCCCTTCCTGCCCCTGCACCGCCGCGTCATCAAGCAGCCACTTCTCCAGCAAGCTCAGGGGCATTTGCGTCTCCACCTCCGGCGTCAAATTAGCTCCGTGGTCGTCCACCGACACCGACGCGTCCGAGTTCGATGAGTTGAAACTCAGGAACGTCGTCGTGCCCTCACTCGGGCTCCAGCTCGGCCCAACCGACTCGGACGAAGACGAACTCGGTGACTTCTTGGCCCAGTTCTGGAGCAAGCGGGCGATGTTCTCGGTGCTCGACGCGTATGTGCATGTCGACGTCGTCGGAGGTTCGGGATTAGGGTTTTTGTCGAGGGAGAGGGCCTCGCTTAGGGCTTGTTTGGCCATGTGGATATCGGTTTGAAGCCTCCTTTCCCATTGCCCTTTTGAAATGCTGGAATCCGGGGAATTACCATTTTGCCCTTGGCCCTTCCCCAGCTTCTTCTTCAAGTGAGTGTTCCAGTAGTTCTTGATGTCGTTGTCCGTTCGTTGGGGAAGGTATGAAGCTATTGCAGCCCATCTGCAAATCAAATCATTAATAATTGAATCAAATTTGGTAGAGTAACAACTTTAATTTTCTTTGTATATTAAGAAGTTGCATGTGTTGAAATTTTTTTTCTATTTGGTTTATTAACTTCTTTATTAATTGGATCGATTTAAATCTCAAAATCGCCCGAGTTCGAATTACGACGTCCTTTAGTGCACGCTTTTGGGGATTGAGCTGTAAATTCGATCTCATAATTAATTTTCATATTTTTCAGAACAGAATCAAAACGATGTCGTTAATTTTTTTAGATTTTGTGATAAAAAATCAAAATAAATTCTATAACTCAAAATCAGACCTCAAAATCACCTAAAATTGAAAACAAACCTTGCCGAATTTAATTAAATTGAGTCCGAAATTGAATATTCATATTGTGACATAAATCAAAATTTGATTTCAATTTTTTGGTTTGCTTTAAACAATTTTTGTACATTAAGTCTAAATCAAAACAATTTGATTAAATAAAGTTGAACAAGTAATAATCAGACAAAAAAAAAAATTAACTAGCTAGTGTGAAATACTCAAACCCTAGTTTTGGAGAAAAAAAAAATCTAGATCTTGACTAATGTCTGATCACTTGCAGTGTAAAATCACACACACACACCTGTTGCCAAGAAGAGCTTGGAGGTGGATGATCATCTTCTCCTCGTGTTCGGTGAAGTTGCCGCGCTTGATTCCCGGCCGGAGGTAGTTAGTCCACCGGAGACGGCAGCTCTTGCTGCATCTGAGCAGCCCTGATAGAGATCGATCAGATCAAGGAGAGAGAGATATCATGTGAGCAAAAATATTATTGCATTAAAGGAGACGGTGCCCCTATTTATTACACATCTTTAAATGTTCACAACTACCCCAAACTTCTTCTTTTTTTTTAAAAAGAAAGATCATGAGTACTACCGATTGAAGACTATTATTAAAATTAAACAAAAGAGAAAACGGCGCCGTTTATACATACCGGTGTTGGTCGGAACGGCTCTCCAGTTCCCGGGGCCGTGTTCTTGAATGTAGGAAACAAGGATGATGTCTTCTTCTGGCGTCCACGGCCCTTTCTTGACCCCGATTTTGTCGCAGCATGGTGGCCTTCCCATATCATAAACTCTCTCTCTCTCACTCCTCTTTCTCTCTCTAGATAGTAGTGTGAACAAGGTGGGATTGATGGACAAGGGTCTAACTGAAGGGGAGGGAGGTGTGATGGAATATATAGATGAGGGAAAGAGAGTGTTTAGGCTGACTAATAAATCGCTGTTTTATCTCCAAGAGTCAAACTCGGACAGCAAACAGCATTTACTCTTTTGCTTGCTAAAAGTCAGCTTCTCTCTCTACCTCTCTCTCTCTCTCTATATTTTTCTTTTACTTTTAACCTTTTCTTTTTATTATTTAGCTCACAAAAACGCGTGGCAATTAATGTTACATGTTAATGTAATTTATGGGAAAAATGAGTTTCACCCTATCTAAGCTCATTAGTCATTATATGTGCTCTATCCCATAAAGATATTCCACTTTAAAATTTGTACAAATTACTTGATTTTAGTATCCCCTTTACCCTTTTTATAAATGTATTTTTTGACCTTTCAATTTTTTCTTTTTCAACATAAATACGCATCAATGACTTCATTTAAAATGATAAACATTATGAAATTTAATATAAAATATATTATAGTAAGATGATTAAATTTGCACATTTTCTAATAAAAAAAATTTACTATAATTTTGAATATATTTTTAAAAGAGTGACTATTAATTTTGCGAGAAAAAGAGAGTATATATATAGTGTCATCATACTATGTGAGAGTTCAGAATTTAATCTTTAGGAAATTAGTAATTTAGTTTAAATTCAAAATCTTTAAATATGTTTGTTCATAGCTAAAAAATACTTTTAAGTACAGTTGTTCACAACTACATAAAAAAATACCTTTTAGGTATAGCTCTAAATAAATTTTCTATTGTAATTAATTTTTTTAATTGATTTAGCATAACATACATAAAAAAACATATATTAAATTAGGGTGATCTACATATAGATTCAAAAAAATCACTATATTTACAAATTAATAGGTTTTGTGCAGAAAAAAAAAATTCTGTGCAAAAAAAAGAAATATTTCTGTACAAATATTATGAACTTATTCATAGATATAGTAACTTTTTTTGAACTTATATATAAATCATCCGTTAAAAATTAAACACATTCCAAAATATAAAGAATACTAGTCTAGCGTTACACACGGGTGTACGAAGTCATGTAAGGTTTTTTTTTTTAAAATTAATTAATTAAAGTTATATTTTAAACATTAAAGAAATTTCATATTTAATAACTATTTTATTTTAGTTAAGAATTTAAGACTAATATCAAATAAAATATAATGAACATTGATGAACTAGAGTCAAATTAAAATAATGGTGTAATAAATTGTATTTATAGTTTAAAGATTTTTTTTCATTTTATAGATAAATATATAAATTTATGTAATTGTGAGGGTGAAAATAGACTCATATTATATTGAGGTTTTTTTTTTTTTGAATTTTAAATCTAAAATTCATTCTAATTTTGGTTTTAAAAATAAAATTTTAAAATTCTAACCTTATCTCTCTATAAATTAACCTATAAAATAGCAATTAAATATTTTTACTCCATCCCATATCCATTCTACTTTTAATTTTTTCTTATATCATAAAATTAAAACCTACACTACTCAAAACCTCAAAAGAACACAAATTTAAAAATCTTCTAGATATATTATAAATTACTAATTTCAAAATCAATTTTTAAAAGTAACTAAAATATACATTAATTTCAATTATACACTTACTTATCTAAAACAATCACATCACTATTTTTAATTCATTTACTCATTCTTTTACTACTTTCTTTTTACATTGATTCTCTTACTTTTATTGAAATCTAATTATTAGCTTATTAATTAATAATAATAAAATAATATAGACCACTCAAAAGTAGTGTTTATTTGAAATAAAGTTACATTTACTTCTACTCCTCCATCTCAATATCTATGACACAAATTTACTATTCACTTTATTTCTTCTAAGGTATGTAGGATTCAAACTTTTTATAAAATATTTTCATGTTACTGACTAGGCTTGTCAATGGGGCGGGGAAGGGGGTCAATCTCCATCCCCATTCACGCTGTCGCGGGGATTCCCCGTTCCCATCCACGCGAACTTTGCAGAGAAAATTTTGTCCCCATCCCCGCCCCGCGGGGATTTCCCGTTCCCCACGAACTTTTTTTAATTTAAAATATTTTATATTTAACATATTTAAAATAAATAAAAATTTAAAAGTATTATTAAAATTTAAAATGAATAAAATACATTAATTTGATATATTATACAATATATATACATAAATGGTTAATAATTAGTTATATATGTATATACATATATATTTATATAAATTATATATATATATATATATATATATGAATGATATATATAGTATAATGTACTTATATCATATATATATAATATGTTAATATATAATCGATATATATATATATACAAATTTACATATATTATAATTATATATATATTATGCAGTGCTCCGCGGGGAACGTGGCAGGGAATATAGTCCCCGTCTATGGGAAAAAAAAATTCCATTCATGTTCCCATTTTTTTCGGGGATGCCCCGCCTGGGGTTCGGGAATTTCTGTCTCATTGTCAAGCCTATTACTAGCCGGTCGATCCAAAAGCCTGAATGTCTCATAACGAGGAGGGCGAATCCAGAACAAATTAGGAATTAATATGTGATTTGTCTAACGGAAGATTAATTATTTTTAACTTACTTCTCATATTTTGAACATGGTTAAGAGTGTCATCCTTGTTTATTTTTTAAATTGCATCTCTTTAATTACAGGAGCTAATCTGACTGTCCACGAGCAAGGGCCCCAATTAAAATTAGAGAAAAAAATCTATATGAACAGATCTATCTCAAAAATTAATTACATTTATCGAATTTGAGACTTAGACTACCCCAACGGTACCCATAAGCCAACCGGTTGCATTCTTTAGTTTAAAAAGAATAGAAAAAAAAGAAAACAAAATTTATAATTGCAACCAAAGCCAACCGGTTTCACTTTTGGCTTGGCAGTCAACTATACAATTAAGTTGGGTTATCCAATTAAGTATGTGTAATTATTTGATTGGTTAGTTATATTTTATAGGTATAAAATATATTTTGTAAATATTATAAATAATATGTATTTACAAAAATTCAAAAAATATATTAAAATTTATATTTTCCCATTCTCTATAAAAAAAACAATAATATTGACATATTTTAAAATGCTATTTGGTATCTTCTATTTTTATCATTTCTCCCCTTAATTTCTATTTTGGATCTAAATTATTCTAATTATTTTTCAAACTCTCAAAATTATTCAAGTTTTCATTCTTTTTCGATATGGATGATTATCCAAGCTCACAACATGCTAAAAAATAACTTGATTGAACATATATGAAAAAAATGTAGAACAAATTAGGAATTAATATGTGATTTGTATTTTCTATATTTGTCATTTTTTATTTTATATAACTATTTGTAGCTTGAGTTATTTCTTTTCATTTTTTTCAACTCTTGATATTATATCTTAATCTAAATATATGATAAATTATTTTTCTTAATATATGATAATTTAGTTTAAATATTTTAAATATTAATCTAAAATTATATATAATTACTAAATAATAATATAATAATTATTATTTTAGGTTGTGTTGGGTTGTGGATGTGTTGATGAAATAATCGACATGTGTGCTTAAGGGAGTAACTAATCAAGTCCAGATTGACGTTTCCAAAATAATTGATCAAGCACGAAGAAAGAACGAGATTGAAGAAAGCTGTGACGAGTCATCGACTATTAGTTAAGTAAGCTGGTGACGAGTCAGCAGCTTATAGTGAAGCAGGTAGTTGTTCAGCAGCTTATAGTGAAGCAGACTGCTGACCAACAACTTATGATGAAGCAGACAGGTGACGATCCAACAGTTTGTATTTTTTTATATAATGTAATCGATTTCATTCGAATAAACGATACGAAATTTACTTCCTAACGAAGTTCTGCTTAAACGACATGCTTATATACGACTTACCTGCTTAAATATTAAACTTCACACGCATATCTATTCCAGCTTATTGTTGGTGTAATCGAAGTAATTATAGCCATATAATTACGCTTATGAAAATTACATTAACAAATGTGAGTATAAAAAAGTAAAGTTGGGTTGAATTATAAGTTTTATACGTGGAGGAGAGAGAAATTATTATTTTATTATAAATTAGGTTGAGATGGGTTGTGGATGGGGATAGTTGAGAGAGAAACATACTCCCTAAGAATTTCATGTCTGCACCACTATAAGAATTTCATGTCTGCACCACTAGACTAACCCATATGAATTAAAAATCCATTGGATCATTAACATGTCAACACAAATAAATCATTCGACTACTATTTTTTCTTTTAGAATCAGCAAAATAGCTTAGAATTCGTGAGATTTTAAAACTAATGAGAAGAAATTCGTCAATTCAATACTTATCAATTTACACGTAGATCCGCCAATGGTCAGGAGAAATTCTTTTAATTTGTTTTTTTTTTTTGAACTGCGTGAAAAACTTATTTCTATCTCTACCTGAGTTCAAGGGTGCATAAGTCAAAATTCGACAATCGAACATCTTCTGGCCGCATAGATTGTCGTCTAATTTTTATTATTAATTTTTTAAATTCCATAAAAGAATATAGGCAAAAATATAGGCGTCTAGAGCCATCTAGGACTGAACTCATTTGGAGAAATATAGAAAATTTTAGAAATTCTGAAGATCATGAAGATTAAAAAAAATAAAAAATTGAATTGATTAATCATAATTAAAATATATTAAAATTGAATAAAAAAAAGAAGCAAAGACAAGTTTACTATTTATATCTAAACAAATAAAATATTCGAAGAATTTTTTCTTTTATTTTTTGACGGGAGATTCAAAGAAAATCTTAGCAAAACATATATAATACATTAAAAAATAAAAAAGAGACATGTGACTTAAGAGAATATTATGAAAGACATGTCAGCATACCACTTTTTAGGATAAAATAGATGGCAAAATTAACAATGGTTAATTTGGAGACCACACATGGTATAATTAAACATCCCATTAGTATATGTATGTGGAAGTTATATATTATCACATCCAGGGCATAAAAAGGTTTTGTATTGGCATCATAAGTAGTTGATTAGTCAAAAATTACTACCTCGCGAAAAAGAAAAATAATTCTGTCACATATTTAATTCACGGGTAAGTCTCTTATGCACCAGTTACACTGTGCAATTCTAATGTATTTTTAAGAAATTACACAATTTATTATTGAAAAGTTACACTATAAAAGATATACTTTTTAATAATAATATGTGTAACTTTTCAGTAGTATATATTTTATGTAACTTTTCAAAAATGAACTTTAGTTGCACGGTGTAACTGGTACATACAACACTAATCCTTAATTCACTTTCGTTTTTGACAATAAAACAACTACTTTTATCGTTTTTGACAATAAAACAACCACTTTTTATATTATATTTACATCTCATGATTCTCATGTCATAATTAATTGAGACACACAATCTCTCACTTTAAATATTAAAAAAAACATTTTTTCTATTAAATCTCATTTAAATAGTAAAATAGCACATCACTAGAGTAGAGGTAGTAGCTAGTAATTAGTCTTAAATTCATACGCATTGCCCTTTTGACACGATAAATGTATCTTAGTACAAATTCCTATTCAAAGTATAAAAAAAAAACCATATACAAATTACTAAATGGAAAAAGGTACAAATTGGATCCTGAACTTTTGTCTCAGGTATAAATTTGACCCTAAACTATTTTCTGAAACAATTATGCCCTTCAACTTAAAAAAAAGGTACGAATTGGACCCTGACTATTGTCTCAAATACAAATTGAACCCTAAACTATCTTTTAAAACAAATATGCCCTTCAACTTCGACAAAATGTACAAATTGGACCTTGAACTTTTATCTCAAACACAAATCTGACCATAAACTATTATTTCAAATAAAAATAAAAATTACAAATGAAATTAGTAATTGAAAAACTAAAAAAATTAGATAAATATTTAAATAATTAAAAAAATTAAAAATCAAAGTTTTTAAATATTAGATCAATATTTAACTAATTAAATTAAAAATAAAATGAATAAAATAAAAAAAAATTATTAAAATAAATCAACTAAATCTTTAAATAATCCAATTAAATCTTTAACAAGTAGTAAAATAAAATTCAACTAAATTTTTAAAGTTTAAACTAAGAAAGTAAATTTTTAAAATTCTAATTTTAATTCAAGATAAATAAAATAAAATATAATTAACTTTTAATTTAGCTGTTTATGAAATATAGTTGATTTTTTTTTTTAAATCTAAGTTTAGCCTATTTTTTTAAAGATTTTCAAGTTAGATGCGGGTATAAAAAAGTTACTAACTTTAAATTGGGTCCCACTTTATCCTTATAATCACACTATAGGTGTTAGATTTGACTTTGTATTATAAATATTAGAGTACATGTTATTTAATATATGTTGGTCCCTAAAGAAGACTTTGAGTCTTCTTGTTTTGAAAACAGCTGACTTTACAATCAGTTGAGTGCGCCGTGATCTTAGTGTGCGGAAACGTTTTTAGTTAAATCCTTTTTAATTAGAAAAACATTTTTAATCTTTAGTGCAGCAAGTTGGAGCAATTAAATAAAGCAAGAAAAACACACAGGATTTATAGTGGTTCGGACCAACTGTCCTACATCCACTCTCCTCAATCTAACTCGGAGTTGAGGGGCTCTCTTACTCACTTACTAACTCCCTTACAATCTTCAAGAGAAATCTCTCTTACAACTTGTTAGTGCAAAGACTGCAACTAACTGATCGACTTCTATAAAGTCTTACAAATGAATAATAAATGTGTAAATGTGTTTGTGTACAAAGGAAAATATTGTAGCCTATCTGCTAGTGTAATCATGTGTAGGATCGTTGTTATTTTTCTCTCTTGTACTCATATTTATAGGTATCAAAAACTAGCCGTTAGAGTTGACTAGGATTTGAAATCCCTATAAATATGTAATCAATCAATCTAAGTGATTGATTGATTCTTGATCTCCAGGTTGATATCTTTTCATCTTGGCTTTGATCTTCAATCTGATTGACTTGATTGATTGCCTATGATTCTGGAAATCTTCTAGCCGTTACTGCGATCTTGTCCTCTTGACATGATTGACTTTCTGTAAATAGATCTTCTAAGCAACTGCTTCAGACGACCTCAGCTGTTGTTGGTGTTCCTCTGCTGATTTTGTCCTCTTCTGATTTCGGCCTGGACCTCAGCTGATCTAACCTCAGCTGATCTGACATCAGCTGACCTGAAATCAGCAGACCTAACATCAGCTGATATCTAGCACCTCGGCTGACCTTCACCTAAGCTGACCTGGACCTCAGCTGGTTTTAATGGCATCAAAACATAAGGAATTTCCCAACAATATATAATTGAACTTTATTTATCTATAATTCTATAATTTTATCAATTAATATTTAATTAATTTGTGCTGGTGAATAAGTAGAAGAATCAATATAGAATCAACTAACCTTCTTGTTTATTACTCCATCATTCATATGTTGTTCTAATCTATTTCAAATATTTGTATTTTTTAATTAGTATTTTTGCATAAAAAATTTATTAATTAATCACTGATTTGATACACGGTTGGTAAAAATTAAAGTTTATAATTAAATTTTTATTAAGACAAGTCAGTAGAAATTTAATTTTTGATCTAATTTTGATGTGGATAATGCTCTCGTGTTAATTAAATTTTAATAGATATATTTTTAAACATCACAAATTAAATATTTTTATATACTTTAAAAAATTATACTATTCATTAATTTGCATTAAAATTTAACTTTTATATTATAATATTCATTAAATATGCACTATACATTAAAATAGTCTGAATAAAAAATTCAAATAATAACATATATATGATAAAAATATTATAATTAGTTAATATGATAAAAATATTATAATTAGTTAATAAATTATATATTTTACAACTACATTTGTATTATTTATTATTATATAATATTTAATAATGTTAAATAATATAAATATTAAATAGGGTGGGGTGGAGGTGGGATAGGGTAGGGTGGAGTGGGTGGAATAACTAGATGATGATGTTTGTGGGTCATATGGATAAAAAAGATTGTTTGAAATTGAAAATAGATAGAAAAAATTATTTATATTTAAAATGAGTAAAAATAAAAAAATTTAAGTTGAAAATGGGTATTTTGAATTGTCTCCAATATATAATTTTAAAAAAAAATAATGATATGGTGAAATTTAAATTTAACCTCTTAACTTCAAATAGAGGTAAATTTTGCAAATAATTATCTATATTTTACTCAAACCTCATCACAATTAATGTAAAATTTTATTCATATTTGGACAAAGCATCATCTTTTAATTTAAATATGTATAATAATAAAATCGACTAATTAATGTAGGAAGTTTATATAACAATATTGAAATTAATCTCCCCTTAATCACTTAATTGGTGGAGTAATTTTAATTTGACAATTTCACGTGGATGGGTTTAAATTTAGCATGGGTTTACCCTTGTTTTTTATAAAGGTAATAAATAAATTAAAACAATTTTCTGATATATTTAATTACAATTATTTCTTTTACCATTGAATATATGATATATCATTTCATTTTGCTATAAATCAGAATCGCAACCACCGCTAGAGGGAATAACCTAGAACTGCACTACATAACTAAATCATAATCTCCACAAGAGGGAGTCACCACCCCACCACTAGAGGAAAAAAAAAATTCTTGAACCCAAGACCTCAAGGTCTTAGATAGTGAAGCTCTAAAACACTTGAAATATCCACCTTTTACCCTTATTATTACCACGTTAAACAATAATTTTTTTTTTTTTGAGTTATAGCAATACTATTTATATAATATGAAATATTTAATACAGTGCCTCTATAAATATTTCGTTCACATATAAAGTTGTTATACGGACTGAGCGAGCTCGAGTAGTGCTAGTTCGGTTCGGCTCGTTAAGCTTATCGTGTTCGGCTCGTTAAGAAGGGTGAGCTCAAAATTGAGCTCGACTCGACTCATTTTTAAATTAAGCTTGAGTTCGAGCTCGAACTCGAAATTTACGAGCAAAGCTCGATTGAGTTCGAATATACTGAAAAAGTATATTTAATTGATACTATATCAACAACTTCAATAATTGTTTACGTGTTGGTTCGAATATACTGAAAAAGACATAGCTAGTTATAAAAACACTGCTATATATATAAAAAACACAAAGACCATGACATCTGATCTGATAATTGTTTACGTGTTGGTTCGATCTTATTGAAATTAATTATCTCCAAATCTGACCTTTACGACAAAGTTCAAAGGTCAAGATTAAATTTGAAGAGAAATTAATAGAAAAAGACCTCTCATGAAATTTTGTAGATTGAATTTCAGTTTAATTTTAAATGCCTGTGGACTTAGGAAAGACCATACATATATAATTTATATGTGGGAAAAGAAGACTGATAGGGTTGCTAGTTAATTTATTGTGTCACTGGATGTTCTAGATAATATATTTAAAAGGATACTTAAATAGGGACCGTCGACTACTTATAAGTCATGATTTTATTTAATTTTTTTATATAGCTACCTATGTTATTTAATTTTTTAGACGATGACTTATGCACTAAAATAAATTTAGGCGATTGGATCAATTACATATATAGTTCAGGAGTATATGGTCTAATTAAGTTCAAATAATTTTTTTAAGAGAAAAAAATAAAGAGGACTTATTTTTCCTTTAAATTGTAAAGAGAGACAAGTGTGCAAATATTATAAAAATTGCAAATTCAAAAGCACATTTAAAATGATCGTATGCAAATATTCTAAAAATTGCACACTTGTCCCTTTTTTATAATAAATCTAAGAAATATATGTCTCTCTTGTAATTGCCTGTAACTGCCTTTATTTAATGTAGGTATAAAAATTAACCTTTGATCTAAATAATTTTTATGTAGTTTAAATGGTGAAAGCACCACTATTTTATCCTGATTAATTGATCACTATTTGATTTAATATTCTGAGTCATTCCTCAATATATATAGAAACTTAAAGATATAGGGGGTTGGATCGATTTTCGTGAAATATTGTGGTAAGCAAAGGTGGGTTGTGTTTAAGAAGAGGTCTCGTTAATGAACAATGTATTCACTCAATAGTTGAAATAATTTATACTAAAAAATGAAGATTATTTATATTAAAAAAGTGAAGATTGATTATACTAAAAAATTTACACATAAAATCAATAATAGTATAAACCTTTTTAATGTATTAATATGATAACATTATAACCTTTTTAATTTTTGAGTGTCAATGGACACATAAGGTAAACTTTTGTATGAATATGATTCATGATATCATGATCCATTGTTAAAGTATTAAACTTTTGACCAAGTTAGAGTATCAAAAATTTGATTAGAAGTATAAAAAAATTGGGTTAATGATATATATAATATGTTTTAATTGAGTTAATTGTTAATGCTAATACACTTGACAAAATATTAAAATATTTAGTGCATGTTTGCAATTTCTAGTAGAATTGAAAAAGTGATATTAAGTAATTTTAATAAAATGAAAAATAAGAAGTGTTTTAAACTTAAGTGATTTTAAAAAATAATTAAGAAAATTGTGTTCGTAAAAAAAATGTTTCTCAAAAGGGTATTGAATACTATTTTATTGGGGAATATGTAAAAATGTTTAATTCAAAGCTAGAAGTTAAAAATAGTTGTTTAACAAAAAGTGGTAATAAGCACTTATAATAGTAATTGAAAACATGTTTTAAGTGTTTTTTTTTTCAAAAAATAAGTACTTTTACTTTTTATTTAGAATTTGCAAACAAGCACTTAATACTTTTGTTTCATGATAACCTTGCTATGAAATATATTTATATAAAACCTAATCAACACTTAGAGTTACTCACTGTGTGAATCCTGGCCTGAAGTCTTTAATAAGATTGAACTTAGGTTATTTTTGGATTAGTTAACACTAATTTTCAGGAATCTTGAGAAAATATTTGTCATACTTGTATTTTCCCCTACTTGTGTTTTGACTTGTTTGAGACCAATAATTTTTTTTTTTTTTCATCACCTCCACCCACATCCACTTGCCCAACTTTAGATACTGCCACCCCTCCTACATCTATTCTAAACATAAATATATATATATATTTTATATATATTAAATTTTAAAAAAATCATGATAATTAAAATATATATATTATATTATAACTAAATATTTATATAATCAATTTTAATATGGATATATATTAATAATAATAACACTTTTACCAATAATAATTATTAAACTATACATAGTAATAATAATAATAATGTATTTATTATTAATGATATACATTATAGTAATCAATAATATTATATTACTAATAATTTAAAATTAATTTAAATAGCACTGCATTTCATTCATAGTCAATCTCAATTATTAGAATAATTGTACATGCGTTACTTCATTCACACCTTCATTTTATTTATAAAAATTTGATTTTCCAAGTTCTCAAATACTCTAAAAATTATCTTCAAATCACCTTATATAACCTGAATTATTTACTCAACTGAAAAGTCCAGTAGTCAGGTGAGCTAACCACCTAATTTCATTTAGTCATATTTCTATTTAATTATATCGATATACCCTCAGTGAAATTGAATATATCCCATAAATTTTCGGGAAAATTATTATTTTTGTCCTGTAACTTTACCTCCTTTTGATTTTGGTCCTATTAACTTTCAAATTTTGATTTTCGTCTTGTAACTTTACCTCATTTTGATTTTGGTCCTATGACACCCCATTCATGTATAAAAGAGGTAAAGTTATAGGACCAAAATAAAAAAGGGGTAAAGTTATAGGACGAAAAAAAAATTGAAAGTTAATAGGACCAAAATCAAAAGGAGATAAAATTACCGGACGAAAATCAAAATTTAAAAGTTAGTAGGACCAAAATCTAAAAAAGGCAAACTTACGGGACAAAAAAAAATATTTTTCCCTAAATTTTCAAACTCATGAGGCAAACATCTGAAACATTTTTTTATCAGTCACACACATATTTTTAGTAATCTATATAGCTCCTAAAATAGTCGGAAATTAATGAATAAGGAGACTAGATTGTATTTTCCAGATTTACAATTTAATTGATTGTGTCGAAAGATATTTATTTATTCCTAAAATCAGAAAGTTAATGCATTTAAGGAGCTGAGCGGCGAATTAGGATCTTAATATGTCTCTTCTGCATCTGCAATTTCTTTTTTTTCAATTATCTTTATATATACAGTACAGTTTTAATAAATTAGTTTAATTGGAATCATAATTTTTTTTTAAATTTAAAAAGATATTATATAATTAATAAATTAATAATTTATTAATTTACTAATTTTAAATTTATTTATATAGTTCAAAATAGGGTTGTAAACAAATCGAATCGAATAGCATGATTTTGTATTTGTATTTGAATAATAATCGAATCGAATATTTGTAATCGAATCCAAATAATAGAATTCCGAATACGAATACTGAATCGAACCAAAAGTATTTGATTCATTTACAGTCCTAGAGCCAAGTGAAAGTTTGAGAGATTGGTGCATATGGTATCTAGATTATCATCTAATGAGCTTACAACCTTAAAATAATAGTAATTATATTAGTCATAAATTTCTAATGGTCTATAACATTAAAATAATATTAATAATAGCAATAATTATACTAACTATTATCATTATAATATTTATAAAATAATATTTAATCAAATATTTACGAATATCGAATCTAATATTATTATTTTGTATTCGTATTTGAATAGTAATCGAATCGAATATTTATAATCGAATTCGAATCATAAAATTTAGAATACTAATATCAAAATTCGAATACAAATATCGAATCAAATCAAAAATATTTAATTCATTTACAACCCTACTTTCCAAAATTACGCACAATTCTTATCCCCAAACCAAATTCAAATAATAAAAAACATGCACATTCTTATCCCCAAAAGAGGGGGAGACGAAGAAATTGTCCCACATGGAATTAACTGACCTAATCAAATTTTGTCCTTTTATTTGAAGTGTCAAGTGAAGACATGGCGGTGCATGAGACTGTGACGCCTCCAATGTGTATATATATATTAGGAGGCAAATTTTCATAATTTTAATTTATTTTTATATATTCATTTTTTCATTATTTATATAATTGATAAATACATGTGAACAGAAAATAAAAATAAAAATACAGAAGAGGTAAAAACGGCAAAAGAGGAGCTGAGGAAGAGGTAGAGAAAAACAATATTTCCCTACCAAATTACATTATGATCATCATGCTTAATATATTACGTGTCAACACCATATCATCATGCTTAATTATTACGTGTCTACACCATATTTATCAAAAGATAAACTGCTATTATTATTGTTATTTTTATCATTACTATTACTATTGTTATTATTATATAGGGAAAATATTTTTTTTTGTCATGTAATTTTACCTCTATTTTATTTTGATTCTATTAGCTTTCAATTTTTTATTTTCGTACTGTAATTTTACCTCATTTTAATTTTGATCCTGTAAAACCCCATTCATATATAAAAGAGGTAAAGTTATGGGATGAAAATCAAAAAATTGAAAGTTAATAGGACCAAAATCAAGAGGAGATAAAGTTACAGGACGAAAATCAAAATTTGAAAGTTAGCAGGACCAAAATCATAAAGAGGTAAACTTACCGAACAAAAAAAAATATTTTTCCCTATATATTATTGATGAATGGAATGGAAAAAGTATGAAATGAAAGTCACAGTTCTCAAATAGTTGAATTATGGTATATTATTTAGTTTTTAGGAATCAAAGTTATAGTAAAATCATTTCAAACACACACTTTGACTTTAATTACCATTACTTACCTTTCAAATGAGTCAACTAAATATTCCCTGTGTGTATACTATTTTATAAAAAATTACGAGGTAAATACATATGTTTGACCACTAATGAGGTGTTTAGTTGGAGGCTTTTGGAGGTGAGTAATGGTAATTAAAGTCATGTGTTTGGAATGACTAACTCTACTATGAACTTGATTCTCAAAAACTAAGGAATCAACCATAGTTCAGCTATATGAGAACTATGACTTTCATTTCATACCATTTTTATTCCTATACCCTTTCAATTTTTTACAATTATACCAAATGACCCTAAAGCTCTGTAGACATGAGTCAGATAAAATTTTACCTCAGTAAAATGATAGAGCCTGGTTATATCTATGTATTTGAATCATGTACGTTTTTTCACTTTTATAATATGAAACTTATACCACAAAATATATTTATTAATATTATTAATTGTATTAATTGACATAGTATATATTTACATTGTACGTAGTATTTGTAAGTACATATCAACAAAATATATTTTGTGCTATTAATAAATACATTTTGCAGTATATATTTCATAAGATGAATAATTCTTATTTTTTTTTAATATAATTGGATAGAGACAGATAAATTCATGAGTCATAAACCCATAATATTATTAAAAATGTGAACCATCAATCTTTTGTCATAGACAATGTGAAATACATTGGCGCCACATAAAGTCCAGCATCAAATCAAATTACACTAAAAATTGCTGAAGTTCACAATTCTATACATTTTATTTATCGTACGTACATATCAATAAATATATAAATATGAAAATTATAACATATGGTTTACGCAATCCCTTACGTCAAATTATCACATTAAAATATTCATGTGTATACATGCATATTATAAGAATATAAGATTTTGTAGGTGCTATATTTATTGATGTGTATTATGATAGTAATATAATATCTTTTGTGCAGGATTATTTTATGGTTTATATACAGATATATTTTTGTTAGTACGTCAGTGGATATGTATATTTTTATACAAAAATAAAAAATCATTTTATTATGGAAAAAAAATTCTATCAACTCGAGTTAACGGTAAACTCAATTTGTTAATTTTATTATTACATATATACACTATCACTATTATATATATTCACTATCATTATTATGCGTATACATTATCATTATTAAAAGAATCAAGTATATTTATATAACAATGATATTATATAACAATGATAGTATATATATATATATAAATGACAGTGATAGTAATTATACATAACAGTATACGTGATATGAGTTCATGTGAAATCGGGTGCACAAGAGATCTCATTATTATGCACAAATGCACTTGTGTGGTATGTATTTGAATTTTGAAGAAAAAAATCAAAAGTAATTAATAATACCATAAAAAGTAATGAGTAATATCAATAAGTAATTAGTAATACTCCAAAAAAGTAATCAGTAACACTCCAATTGTAAAAAAAAAAAAACAGTTCAATATGTTACTGTGTATTTTTAAGAATATAAATTAAAATCAAAATTAATTTAAAAACTCGTGCATGTTATTGCATACTAAAATTTGTGGCAAATAAAGATATATTGTGTCCATTAACCTTGTCAAGCATCGCACAAATCGTATCAATACATATATGCATTTATATATAATCCTTAAATCGAAATTAAATAATTTATGTATTATGATATAATTTTTTTAATTCTTAGTCTATCTAATTTCATGATTTACGTTTATGAAAATTTTGATGTATCTGTTGTAAAATAAAAGGCGCAAACAAGAATATAAAGAATACAATATTTGTTCCAACAACATTATGAATGACTTACATTTGAGGAGGTATCAAGCGAAAAATATTTCTACTATAACTCTCATATTATCTTTATATTTTCTGTACATTAGGTTTAATTTGTAGAAGAAATTAATCGATATTAATAGTAGAGAATGATATTTTGAATATTGTTTATGAATATTATGGAAATATTGTTTCTATTCAATATCAATATCAGTGATCACGAAAAACAAATATATCGGTGAAATATCATAATATTTTCATCCTCGACAAAAATCATAAATTTAACGATATCATTTGTATATCAGGGAAGACAAAAACTCTATGATGTCTCAATTTTTTTTTTATCGGTAGATGTTAGTTGTTAGTAGTTAGTTCACCAAGTCTTCAAACACTCCAAGAATATCTCCAAGCGAACATTATATCTTCCTCCTAATTCGTTCCCAAAGAAAATCGAACCCTAATCACTCACTCAAGTGAGGAGTCCGGTGACAATTGTGATGTTAAATTCGTGTTTTTTTTTTCAATAATCAACAAATTTCGTTATAAATAAAATTGAATCAAAGATGGTGATTGTTACCGCAACTAAACCCATTAATTATAATATATACAGTATTTATAATACTAATTAGTTCAATGAAATAAGAGACTTGAGCATTACTTTATAATAAATATTCCAAATTAGTACAGCCTTTTTGTTTTATTTATGATAGCGTACATCATAATTTATTAGGACTACAAAAGTATAGGACCATTTATTTTTCTCTCTTGGAGTGACGTCTAAAATCGAAAGCGATAGTGCAGCAGAAGGTTTGCCATCATATTTCTGTAAGTATAGCGTATGAAAATTTCATAGAGGTGCCCCAAATGTCAAAGCGTAGGCCCGTTGGGCTCAAATGTACCACATGTGAGGCGCGATGTACACCACGTGGCAGCACATTAAATGTTGATAAACACGTCGACAAGAAGACAAATGATTGGGCTCGGGTCTGTAAATTCCAGGCCCACTTCCTCAAAAGGCATTTTTTAATTTGTGCCCCTACCGTTGATGGACGACGCATCGGAATTAATGTGGGCTTTATTTTTATCTCCTTCCTTCACTTTGGTTGAAAAGTTATTCACGTTACACATTGCTCCATATTTCATCACTAATATGTGTATATATTATCCCCTCCGTTCACTAGGAATTTACACTCTACGCAATGATATATTTTTTAAAAAAAATATATTTTATGTATAAAGTAGTGACATATGGGTAAATATGTATATATATGTTTGTGAGTGTGCACGTAAATTAATATTTCATTTTTTAGTAGTGTGCAAATTTATGTTGAACGTCCAAATAAGAAAAGTGTACAAATTCTTGTCGGATAGATGGAGTGCTATTGATTTTAGGCGAAGTATTGTATGAAAATAGTTCATGATAAACTTATCATGAACAAGTTTTAAAGTATCAAATATTTAACCAGGTGTATCAAAAATCTCATCAGGTGTATCAAAAGTTGAGGTAAATAAATTTTAACTTTTTATACACCTGATGAATATTTTGATATATTTAATCAGATATTTGATATATTAAGACAATTTCATGATGAGCTTATTTTCACACAATATCTACTCTTGATTTTATATGTAAAAAGTATTAATATTTGAAATATATTTGATAAGTTTTGAACAGTATCACTTTTATATATACAACAATGATACTATACATATACAATAATTATACGTGTTGTGTAAAAATTAAAACGCTAATGTGACCTCGGGTGTCGTAGATGTTTCTATAATAAAAGAAATTTCGAACAAACAAAGATATTTATTCTTGTCTGAAAATGACGATTGGAATCATAACAGATATATACATATTAAAATATTAGAGTAGGTATTATGTGAGTAATACTCACGGTAATAATTTCGTGAACGACATATTTTATTTCACGCAGTAACACACGTTTCGGTGTGTGGTGTTAGTTCATATGCAGTGTAGTGTTAGTTCATATGCAGTGTGGTGTTAGTTCATATACAATATGATTTTAGTTCATTCACTATGTCATACTACGTGTGGTGTTATTTCATATATAGTATGGTGTTAGTTCATATACATTATCGTGTTAGTTCATACACAGTATTTTATGTCATTTATCTCTAAAATAATCAAATATCAAAATACTTAGAATAAATTGTTGTTCACCATAAAATTTACTGTGTGTATCATTCACATAATATTTTGCCAAAATATTAATGTGATTGATTATTCGTTGTTCGGTAAAAGACAAGTAATTTCAAGCATGAAAGAATTTGTCATTGGTTCAAATGGTAAAAATTATCAAAATTTAAAAGTTAGATTACATTGCAATTTTATTAAAGAATTAAATTGTGATTTAACCAGCAACTAACACTTTCAACTTCATGATGATAGAGAAATATTAATATTCGACATATATTTCTAGAAACGTATATAATTGGCAATATTTCGAATTAAGGAGTCAATTTTCAGTTAAAAAATGGCTTCACATTAATTCATAAACAACCTAATTAATTAATTTCGTTTGTCGCAATTAAAATGTTGGTAGATATATGGTCACTAATCAAAATCTGATTAGTCCAAGCATTGGAGCTTTTTTTAGTAGGCTTAAAAATAATTCAAGATAAATTTATCATAAAATTGTTTTAAAGTATTAATTATTTGGTTAAGTGTAACAAAATATTCATTAGAAGTATTAAAAATTAAGGTCAATAAAATTTATAACAATTATAATACAATATCATTGGTCCAATTCTTTAATACTTCTGATGAGATATTTGATACTCCTAATTAAATATTTGATACTTTAAAATTTATTCATAGTAAATTTCTTATGAAACATTTTTATACAAAATTTTATGTTTTGTACATGTCTGCCAAGTGGATAACCATCAACAAAGCCACGTTTCACTTTTAATACACTGTTAAAACAAATTGTAAGAGAATTAATTCCAAAATTTAGGACTAAAACATGTTTACAATTTAATTTTGTGATGATTTATATCAATTCTTCACTAGGTTTAGCACATCTTAGTAGCAGTTGTTTCTAACTAAAATTCCTACAGTTTTGCATGTATAGAAACAACTCAAGATTATTTAGATGTTATTATATATTTATATTTAATAAAGGGATTAAAGAAAAATTATTATTCCCTGCATTCCTGGATTATCTTCATATTTTTAATTTTGAGGTGTCCAAACTATTTTTTCACACTTTAAAATAAATAATTTACACTTACAAAAGTTAATAAAATATATTTTTACATTTTATTATTTAATTTTATATTCACATACTTTACTTTTTCTTAAATTGTGTGCTCTGTTCACTATGAAATAAGTTGGAACAAATGGAGTATGTTATTTGTCAATTACATTATACATTTTTCACAAAAATTTGTGTGCACATGTGTATACTATACGTTTGAATTTTAAGTTCAATTTTAACTTTAATTTTAATTTTTAAAAACACATGTTTTTTCTTTACAACTGCAATATTAATGAGTTGTTCTTAGGTATTATTTAGACTTGTTGTTGGTGTATTAGTAAATTGTTTTGGGGGTATTACTAACTTGTCATTTGTGTATTACAGACTTATTTTTTTGTATTAGTAAATTGGGATATTAGTGAGTGATTTTTAGGACATAAAGAATTTTATATTAAGACCCAAATTTTAAGGTAAGTCTCAATTTAAGATTTTAATTTTAAAGTGTCTCAAATTAAGATTTACATTTTAATTTTTTCTCAATTTAAGATCTAATTTTATTATCTTTGTCTCAATTCAAGGCCCGATCTATTTATCTTTATTTCAATTTAATTTTTTATAAAAAAAAAACTCAAAGCATAACAATATTTTATTTCGAATTAAGATGTAAAATAAAAAATATAATTTTATTTAATATTCATATTTGACGTAATAAAAAAATTTCAATTCATCGTTCAACAAGAAAAAATAAATTTTAAAGCATGTTTAATACTTGCATAAAATTTTATGTATTTATTTTTAATTTGATATATTATACCTAAAAAATTAATTAAATACAAAAAAATTTTGTTTGATATATTATACTTAAAAAATTAATTAAATACAAAAAAATTATTATGTTAGTGAAGCTTTAAAAAAATAAAGATAAATGGATCGGGCCTTAAATTGAGACAAATATAATAAAATTAGATCTTAAATTGAGAAAAAATTAAAATGTAGATCTTAATTTGAGACACTTCAAAATTAAAGTTTTAAATTGAGACTTACCTTAAAATTTAGGCTCTAATGTGAAATTCTTCCTTTAGGATATTACGTAGACTTGTTATTGGGGTATTAGTGAGTTATTCTTGAGGCATTACTAACTTGTTATTCGAATATTACTGACTTGTTATTGGGCATTAGTGAGTTATCCTTGAGTATTACTTATATTTGTTATTAGGGTATTAGAGAGTTATTCTTGGGTAATTGCTAACTTGTTTTTCGGGTATTAATGATTTATTCTTGGGATATTACTTAAATTTATTTTTGAGGTATTACTAACTTTTTTTTTTTTGGTATTATATACTTGTTCTTGGGATATTTGGTGAGTTGTTCTTAGGGTATTATTTAGATTTATTTTTTTGTGTATTAATGAGTTATTCTTAGGATATTACTAACTTATTCTTCTGGTATTACTCAATTGTTCTCTGAATATATATTATAAATTAGTGAGAATACTATAATATACCCATTTTCAACTTTTAAAAATTTATTTTACCCACATTTACTTTAAAACATCTTTTATACCCAATTTATAATAAAAAAACCTATATACCCTTATAAAATGAGTATAAAAGATTTAATAACTTTGAACTGGGTCCCGTTTTATTCTCATAACTACACTACCCTCATATAGGGGGTAGATTAGACTTTATAAACTATTTAATAGGTAAATAAATATAAATAGAGAGAGGAAGAGAGTTTGTATTTTAAATATTAGAGTGAATTTTTTAATTAGTATTTTTGTATTAAAAAATTTTATTAATTAATCACTGATTCGATACGCGATTAATAAAAATTAAAGTTTATAATTAAATTTTTATGAAGATAATTCGGTAGAATATTTAAATTTTTAATTTAATTTTGATGTGGATAATGCTCTCGTGTTAATTAAATTTTAATAAATATATTTTCAAACATCACAAATTAAATATTTTTATATACTTTTATAAACTATAATATTCATTAATTTGTATTAAAATTTAATTTTTATATTATAATATTCATTAATATGCATTATACATTAAAATAGTCTAAATAGAGAATTCAAATAATCACATATATATGATAAAAATATTATAATTAGTTAATTTATTAAAATTGTATGTTTTAAAATAGTAAATTATATAAATATCAAATAGGGTGGGGTGGAGGTGGGGTAGGGTACGTAGGATAGGATAGG
The DNA here is from genome assembly GCA_026898435.1 of Prunella vulgaris. NCBI lineage: Eukaryota > Viridiplantae > Streptophyta > Magnoliopsida > Lamiales > Lamiaceae > Prunella > Prunella vulgaris. Next base: position 210,546 of record JAPKLY010000085.1, on the reverse strand, counting down.
ATAGGATAGGGTGGAGTGTGGTGTAATAACTAGATAATGATGTTTGTGGGTCATATGAGTAAAAAATATTGTTTGAAATTGAAAATAGATAGAAAAAGTTGTTTATATTTGAAGTGGGTAAAATAAATTTTGTGAAGTTGAAAATGGGTATTTTGAATTGTCTCCCTATAAATTATTTTCTGGTTATATTCATTTATTAATTTATATATTAAGTTTGGGATATTGTTGAATTATATGATATTATTCAATTGTTTTTTGGATATTAATAAATTATTCTTTGGATATTAGTTATTTTTTTAATTTATATGTTTAATAAATTTAATATCACCTAATGTTATTGAATTTACTGATACATGAATAATAATATTATACGGCTAGTCATTCAATACTTGAAGCTATTAGCCTACTTGACATGGAAGGAAATTACTAAATTGAAATCAACATCTTTCAAATATTAGACAAAATTAAAACTTTTAATACTTAAAAAAGAGTTGGACAAAATTACACCAATTGCATTAAGCAAAGTCTCATATGCACCTGTTACACGATTCTAAATCCGTGTAATTTGAACAACTCAAATTCTAAAAAAAAATTCATATAATTCAATGGTGGTCAGTCGATGTCTTGTATGGCCATAATTGAATCATACACTTCTGTTCAATGTTTCCCTTGCCACCGCAACAGCCACCCATTGGATTTTTGAAGCCACCGTTCACCTCCACACTCCAACGCTGGAGTTGGAAGCTCCGTTGGAGAAGAAACCTAGCCATCCCCTGCGTCGCCCAACTCCACCTCTCGTCGGAAAGAATGGAGAGAATCTCCATAGCAGCCGCTGAAATTCACACTGGAAAGAAGCTCTCTACAGCAGCCGTCTTCCACGCTTCGATGCGCCACCATAGCCGCGCTCCACTCTGGGAAAGCTCGTTCCCTTGTTCTTGCTGAAGAAGACGTCAGCCGTCACACCTCGAAGAACATGCCGAAAATTTGCAACCCACATCACCGCCATTCCTTTTAATTCCGAAAATCAGAAGCCAACCATCTCAACGCCGGAAATTGTCGCGCCCAAGCCCAAAGTTTCCAGCCATTTTCCGATTTGAAGAAGACAAGGGAAGAAATCATCGCATAACTCATTGTTTACCGTTTTAGTTTTTCTTTTTAGTATAAAGTTATGTGACTTTTCTTTTTAAAGTCGTGTAACTTTTCAGTATAAAGTTGTGTAACTTTTCAACGTAAATTTGGGTAACCTTTCAGTATAAGTTATGTAACTTTTTTATGTAAAGTTGTGTAACTTTTCAGATTACAGTAGTATTAATTCAATGTATAGTAGTATAATTTTAGTGTATTGCTTGAAGTTTAAGGAGTATGGTAAACTGCGTCATTTGTTTTAAGGATTTTTCTTGTGAATTTTGTGAACTTTTAATTAGGTTGAACCAAATTAAATTGAAATTGATTTAAAAATTAAAGTGCATGGTATATACTCAAATGCAGAGATTAATATTATTTTAGTCTCATAGTTTTATCACTTTTTTATTTTTGTCTCATAATTTTTTTTTAAAAATTTAGTCTCTCATAACAATTCAGTTTTTTCACTTTTTTATTTTTGTCTCATAATTTTTTTTTAAAAATTTAGTCTCTCATAACAATTCAAATTTAAACAAATCAGTCCCAAATGATCGGAAATTATATTAAACAATGTCCTATTGTTTATGCATAGATCACATTACTATTTTTTGGCTTAATAGGATTAACTATTAATACTATTTTTGTCCTACAACTTATCTACTTTTTATTTTGGTCTCATAAATATTTACTTTTTCAATTTAGTATCGTACTATGATTAAATTATTTATTTTTCTACTATTTTACACATGTGACACGTTCACTCGGTAAATTCTCTCAATAATCTAAATTTAATTTTTAAATAATAATTTTACAATTAAAAAACTTAAAACATAAAATTAAAACCTAAAATCTAAAACTTGAAAGAAAAAAAAAAAGACACCCACACATGCATAGTGTCAACATCTGTATCATATTGCCATGATCTTCCACCTTCATATGACGATCTTTGTTCGAGCTCCACTTCCGCGCTAGAGCTTGCTTCTGGAGTCTTCCTTCATGAACCCAAAATTAATACTATATTCATCTCATAACTTTTATACTTTTTTTTTATTTTGGTCTCATAATTATCTATCTTTTCAATTTAGTCCTTTAACAATTTAAATTTATCTGAATAAGTCCCAAATGACCCAAAAATAGTAGCACGTGATTGACATGTGAACAAAACGACATTATTTATGCAATTTCCGGCTATTTGGGATTGATTTGGGTAAATTTAAATTGTTACAGGACTTCTCGATCCTCAAGTGCACACATGAACTACTCTATATTTTTTCAGGGCATTACATATTAATTCAAAAAATAACTATATGTACAAATTGATTCAAAATATATTTACAAATATATAAAAAAAAATTGCAGAGATTTTTTCCCACAAAATCAATTTGTATTTAGTATTATGTTTCGAATTATTTTATGATTTTTTTGGTTTTTCACCAAATTTAATCATACGTGGCCATCATAACTGTCGTTTTTTGTCACGTGAGAGTGCATGTTGGACGTCGTTCTTCTATTTTTTTCCTGATTTGTCGTATATGAATATCTTTGAAATTTTATTACTACTAATTAATACAAAAATAAAATAATACCCCTTTTATTTTATATATATTTGCACAGTACTTTTTATTTGGATATTTCACATAAATGTATACGTTATTATAAAACCTTAATTTACGTGTACGTTTATAAAATTATACATATATTTATTTATATATATATATATATTTTTTATTTACATTTCTATCCAGAAGATGGAGTAATAACTAATAAGGAGGAATAATGTACGTTGGGCGGTGCTGAGTGCTGACTAGGTCATGTAAATTAATGTGGACTGAATTTAGAAGTCAAACAGCAGTGTCGTTTTGTTCCACTGTTTTTCAATAGATATGCTCACTGTTTTTCTGCATTGAAGTGGTGTCCACTCTAACAAATAAAACAACGACACGTCACCTCTTGAATGTTCCATTAAATAAAATTACACGTCCTCATAAATGTTCCATAAAATTAAACGACACGTCGCTCCCTGTTCTTCAATTTACAATTTATAATTTCAACTCTAAAATAGTTTGTAAACTGCTTGTTTAGTTATAAATCCAAATTATCTTTTCAAAAAAAAAAAACTCTAATTATAACTGTCGAATCTAAAATAGTTTGTAAAATTTCTTGTTTATAATTATAACTATCGAGTGTTAAATCTTCGATTAGGTATTTTTTTTTAAATGATCATTAAGAATAAGAACATTACAGTACCACGGATTCATTTTTTAATACCTTAAACAACCAAAAGGGAAATATAAACTATTCCAAATCAATCAAGAGAACATGGAGAACACATTAAAGAGACAAATGCTATCAACATTGAAGGTTTATGACTAAATAAAACACCTCACACTAAGGTGATTTTCATCATTTAAAATAATCAACGTCTATCTCGTTTTTGCCCACGCTTCAACAGTAAGTTGTATAGGATCCAGAATCATCTGGCACACTATCAGATTCGAACTCCAAACACAACATCAGCATAAAAGCAGAAGATCCCATTGCAGGGAAGGCAACACACACAAGGCGTGGATATTCTCACTACTAGCAAAATATAGGAGATGATAAAACTAAGATCTAGAAAAGGAAAACTGCAGAAAAAAAAAAAAAAAAGATCTAAACAGGTCATCCTACCAATCAGACACCGTAACCACGTCACCGTTAAAAATGATTGACTCATTAATCTACATAAACAACAAAAGAGAAGACAAGAGATTTAAACTTTAATGAAAAAACACAAAAAAGGAAAAGATCAAAGGCGAAAGGATTGCATATAAATACAAAATATGTACGTACTTATAAAAATGTCAAGAAACTGTAAAAATTTACGTACATAATTTATAAAATATATAAATTTTTAATAAAATATTAACGGTACTTTTTGTGTATATCTTCTGATCTGAACAAACTAAAATTTAAAAATGTATTAATAAAAAAATTGTGCGGATCAATCATCACAAGGGGATGTAGCTCAGATGGTAGAGCGCTCGCTTAGCATGCGAGAGGTACGGGGATCGATACCCCGCATCTCCATCTAAGTTTATATTTTAAAAAAATTCTTTTTCCGACCGGGCCGGATGCCATTTATAATTGGGCCATTAGGCCCACAAAAGGCATCTTCTTAAAGTCTCAGCAAATAAGTTCAATTGAACATAAAAAAACAAGCACCAATTCCATATGTATTTACATATTTCATTTTGGCAGAAATCATCTCCAACAGCTTATATATATATGGAGCAAAATTCACATTCATAATCAGTAAATAAAGTATATAATGCAAAAGTTTAAAAAAATAAAATGAAAGTATTGTTGGATCTTTAATAATCCAACATTGGACTATTAATGTGAATGGGCTTGAGTGTATCTAAGACTATCTTATAAAGGCCCAGCTTATATGCAACCATATATGTGAGTAGTGCACACACATGATTTTTAATGACTATAATATCATAAAAAAAGGCATAAATATCCTTCTTTCATTTGTGCAAAATAAATTTAATGCAGCCACCATAATTCAATTCAAAGGAAGAATCGGTCAATATTATCGTCACTCTCATTCCTACAGTTATTGGAGAATTTAAATTTTTTTACTAAAATTAAGCCAATTCAACAAAAATAATCTTTTCTTTTTAAATATTATCAAAAAAGTTCATTGAAATTTTCTTAATCTCAAAATCTTCTATTTGAAAGAATTTTTCGAAAAATATACATAAATTCGATTAAGTTGGCCAAAAGATGGTCTTATTTTCAAAAGACTTTACCAAAAACTTTTCTTGAAAATTATTTAATCTCAAAACCTTTTATTTGAAAGAATTTTTTGAAAACTATACAAAAAATTGGTCAATTTTGCCGAAAAATGATAATTTTTTCAAAAAAAATTACCGAATTTCCACTTTTGTCTGTAATACACCACTTCAAATTACCTTTTAAAAAAAAATTTAAGTGATGCCAATGGGCCAATTTGAGTGGTGTTTCTTCGTCCTTAAATCTGCAATCAAGCCACCACCATCCGCATTGAAAAAAAAAATTGTTTTTATGCTCAAATTTCTCCAATTTAAATGTACTTTTATCAAAACTAAACCAAAACCAAAGTCCATCTAAACCCCCAATTTTCTAGAAAAATAATGTCACTCCGAGAGGCAAAACTCTAATTTCAGAATCCCAAAATTGAATAAAAAAATTACGCTACCTTCTACTCCCTCCGTCCCATAGGAACTTGCAAGGTTTTTTTTTTGGGGGACGTCCCACAAGAACTTGCAAGTCCAAAAATGGAAATATTTTTCAACACTATTACCCTTACAATATAGCAAAAGATTTTTTTTCTTAATTTGTGTGTCCTCCCTCCCTTGCATGTTGCTATGGGATGGAGGGAGTACTTTTTTTTTCCGAACTCACAGGGCATCACAATCGCTGGAAGAAAACGTCACCGTTATCCATGGAAGCCGCATCCATTTATGCCCCTATTCTTGATTGAAGTTCCACACGAAAACATCACCGTCATCTTCGTCTTCATCTTTGTAGTGGCTAGGCGCATGCTGGAGAACAAAGCCTGCTCTTCATAGGAAGTCAAAGAACAAAGTCATTCTTGTTTCGGTCCTTCGTCGTTTTCATCTTTGCGGTGATTGATTTTGTCGCCGGAATAGGAAAAGGGTCAAGATGAAGTGGCCGAGAATCAATGTGGTGGGTACATTTTTTAGGTCGTAAAAGGATATTTTTGTCATTTTCAATGCTATTATAATTAATATTATGTTAGGAGGAAACTAAAGGGAGAGTTTGGAGTTGGCTCTTGGCGAAAAATTTTATTTTGTATAATTCTTCCCTAAATGATTGACATGAAAATCCTAGACTTGTACTAGGCTGATGTTTTTCTCTGTGTGTGTTTGCTTATTCCGTCTAAGAATTGTAGGCATATCTTATGCCATTATACACTTTTGAAAGGAATAAATTTATTTTGCCCGATCAAAAAATAAAATAAAAAATTATGTTAGGATGTGTACTTCAAACACCTGTGGGTGCATATAACCTGGGCCCTTATAAAGTGATCAATTAAGAATTAAGGAATTGGGAATTGATGTATCCAAGACTATCTTTGTTGGCAATCCATGCAAATCCGTTGACATAATATGATAGGAAAAAAAGAAAGAGAGTGTAGAATGTCATGAAAGTTGTTGGTTGTGTCACAAACAAAAATCTTGTTTGAGAGAGAGCGCAATAAATGTCGTTCTTTGATTGATGAAAAAAACAAGAGTTTTAGTTATTGATAAAGATAGTCTAAAAATGCAAATACATATATGTAGAGACAAAAGTGTGGTAATTCTATGTTGATGATGTAATGTATAAATATCAAATATTATAAATTAGTTATTCTTATTCCTCGTCTTATCGACGTAGTCAAGAATGATTAGAGATTCAACAATTGGTTTCCCATTGTGAACAAGCACTACGACTTTTTTGTGCACAAGATTGTACTTGAGTAGCTATTCACCTTTGTTTATTTAATGTTCTTCTACATTTATACCGCAAAGGGACACATCTTTATCGCTGGGTCATATGACCGGTTTGCACCAAAAATCCAAAATCAAAAATTAAAATTAAAATATGTAGTTCATAAGAATGCTTCTCTCTTCAAAACTCCTATTGACACGATTTTCAAGACAATATGTAGTTATATTTTGCCACATGACTTATTATAATAAGTTGTTGTGATATTTTTTTGGAATATTTAAAATTTAATTTATATTTTGAATAATCATTTATAAAAAAAATTATATCAAAATTCATAATTTTTCTCTCTTTATAAATAGAGACCAATATTGATACATTTTGAATCACAACCTCATATCTTAATTAATTTATAATTTTGTAACTTGATATAATAAATCATATTTTAACTTGATATATTTATTTATAATTTTGTATTTAAATTTCTGTAATGTTAATTTTATTATTGAGATTATAATTTTGTTTTAAATGCATATAATTTTTTTATGCATTTTGAATATAAAATAATTTAATACATCATTTTTTTATAAAGATTGATCGAGCATATATGGCGAAAATTCGATATTGATAATTAAATATGCAATTTTATGTTCCGCATTGTTGTATTTCGCGCATCTATTTGTAACTTGATATATTTATTTATAATATTGTATTAAAATTTTATTATAAAGATTGTAATTTTATTTTAAGTGTATGGTAATTTTTTTCTTCATTATATTAAATTTTATTAAATAATTTAATATATCATGTTATTAATATAATAAAAATTAATTATAGATAAATATAATTATTAAAATTGTTAAAAAGAAATAATATTTCATTAAGTGATTGGGTTGTGATAGTTTGTTGATAAAGTATGAAAATTAGTTGATGTTGGATATTGTGTATGGAGGAGGGAGAAATTAATTATTCATTGAGAGATTGAATTGTGATAGTTTGTTGATAAATATATTCTAAGGTTTTGTCCATAGTCCATGAAGAACTACACTTGTCCATAGTCCATATTGAAGTGAGTGAAATAATAATTAACCAAGACTATCTATATAATAGTGGGAGATCACAAGACCAAATGTTTCTAGTCATAGGAGACTAGATGATAAATGAATGAAAATTGTGAATTTTTCCACATAGGTAAAAATATTATATGAAAATAGTTCATGATAAGCTTATAATGAATAAATTTTAAAGTATCAAACATTTAATCAGATGTATTAAAAATCTCATCAGGTGTATCAAAAGTTGAGGTCTTATCTATAAGACCTCAACTTTTGATACACCTGATGAATATTTTGATACACTTGACCAGATATTTGATACATTAAGATAATTTTATGATAACCTTATTATGAACTATTTTCACACAATACATACTATTTCATATATATCTGGTGCTCGTGGTTCTTGGCAAAGAACATTGACTAATTTCAATTTATTTTGTTGTTGCACAAGATTAATTGAAACTCATTAATTTACACTAATCTTTTATTTTTTAAAAATAATGTCTTTTAGATAGAATTGTGAAGGAGTAAAAAAAAAATGAATTGGTTGGGGAAAGGCTTTTTCTTTAAAAAGAGAAAATGTCAAGTGTGGGATTCGAACCCACGCCTTTTCAGACCAGTACCTGAAACTGGCGCCTTAGACCACTTGGCCAACTTGACTTGTCGTTCTGTTTTATTCTTTATTTTATTTATCACCTAATTTTGTTAATACCGTGGATAGTCTCTATCCTCAACACGTATATCACTTTTTTGTTGGGTTACTTGCACAAAAACCCTTAAAAAATCCCCTCTTTTTTAAAAAAGAAAAAAAATAGAATTCAGAATTTTATCTATTTTTTCTAATTTGTATATTGTTTTCTTTTAAATATTAAAATTTTTAGCCTATATTTTAAAGAATTATAAAATTGTTAACTCGTTTTTTAGAAAAGAAAAAAAAAGAGGAGGAAAATTTGCTTTATTAAATAAACTACAGGGAGTTGTCATGCAAATTCTAAAGAAATTTTTTTTTAAAAATCATATTTATAAATTAGTTCAAAATATTTATTCATACAAATTTTTTATGAGAATACATATGTGAAAATATTTTGGATCAAATTGTAAATACTGTTATCTTTTTTAATCAATATATAAATGTTCTCATTTTTAAATTAATTAGGAGAGAATTTCTTGCCATATGCTCAATTACAAAGGTTTCATGCAGTTATTCCCTTTTTTATTTTCAAAAGATAGACATGAAAAAGAGAAAACTGAATGTTGTTTATATTTTAATGGCTACAGTTTTTTTTCTTTAAGAAAGAAAAATAAAAACTAGTAATAGACTAATAGTGAAGGTTAGAAGGCAATTTTCTATAAATCAAAATTACTTAATCCCTTTGTCAACTCCTCTACAAAAACACTAGTAATAGTGAGAGCTTTTTCTATATTTGAATTGTATTAAATAAACTTTATGTAGGAGTAGTTTTTTTTTTTTGGTTTTTTGTTATTGGAGATATTCTCTCTATCTCACAATGAATAGCAATGCAATCTTCAAACTATAAATTATGGAAGGCTTGGTCTTGTATGTACTAATTATATCGTGTAATTTAAATTTATTTTTAAAAAATTACACAAAATACTACTGAAAAGTTACACATGTTATTACTGAAAATTGTATCGTTAATAATATAACTTTTCAGTAATAATTTGTATAATTTTTCAGTAATAAATAGTGTAACTATTTAAAAATACACTTGAATTACACGGTGTAACTGGTGCACAAGATACTTACTCATTATCCAAAAAAACCATTAATTCATAATCATTATTCTTATACGTATCCACGTTTGTGGTCATTTTTAGTGGCTGATCCAGGAAATCAAAATAGGGTATTAAAAGAAAAGGTAGAGGGAATAATCAATTATGCATGTATGATTTTAAGCTATTTAAATATGAATAGTTTTTTGCGAGACAAATAAAATATAAATTGAATATAAATTATTATTTTTCCATTCATACATATATTTTGTATTACTTTTAAGCATATAAATTAAAATAAAAAAATATAAGTGATGTGATAAAAAAAATAAAAACATAATAAAAAAATAATATAAAAAGTAATGTAAATAATAATTAAAAAGTGAATAGTAATAGTAATTTTAAAAAAGATAAAATGACAAATAAAAAATTAAATAGTGAAATGAATGAAAATGTCAAAATAGAAAATATATAATAAAATGGGGGAATATCACTTTAATAGGGATGGTGTTAATTTATAACACAAATTTTTATAAAAAACAAAAAAAATTGTCAAGAGTGGGATTTGAACCCACGCCCTTTCGGACCAGTACCTGAAACTGGCGCCTTAGACCGCTCGGCCATCTTGACTTACTTTTACAGAAAATTCCAAAATTATTAGATTCTAAAATATTTACATATAGTTTTATATTTTAGGTAACAAGAAGTATTCCTGCGCCAGAAATCCAAATGAATGGCTTATGGCTCCATGGATCCACACCGTGAAGCACCAGACATTGTTATGTTTCCGCCGGAAATACTGCTCCTACCCCGCACTGATCGAACACCCGCCGGTTGTATATGGCGGAAACCCTTCGATCGAGCCACGTCTGTTGCTCAGCAATCCAAAGAATTTGAGGGGCTTAACACTCACAGAAACCAAAGCAGCACACGCCCTTTTGCTCAAAACTTGTGTAATATACTCAAATATCTTCACAGCGAATAATTTGATTGCTGCGTACTCGGAATGCAGTCGGATGGATTATGCATTCAAGCTGTTCGACGAAATTCCTGTGTGGAATGTAGTGGCATGGAATTTAATAATTTCGGGTTCTAACAAGAATTTCCTATATGAAGACTCGTGTAGAGTCTTTTTCCGAATGCACAGCGTGGGAATGGATATGGATGAGTTTACTTACAGCAGCATTCTGTCTGCTTGCGCTGCTTTGGAGCATGTAGCACCTGCAGCGCAGGTGCATGGGCTCGTTACGAAAAACGGTTTCTCTGTGAACGAGTATGTGAGAGCTGCGATGATAAATTTTTTTGCAAAGTGTGGTAAGGTAGCTGATGCTTTGATGGTATTATATGAGGTTTATTGTGATAATGTGGTTTGTTGGAATGCTGTAGTATCTGGAGCTGTTAAGAATAAGGAAAATTGGGTGGCTTTGGACCTTTTTTCCCAAATGTGTCATCACGCCTCTTTGATCCCGAATGCATCTACGTTTATGAGTGCTTTAACAGCTTGTGCTGCCGCAGGAGAGCTCGAATTAGGCCAATGTATCCACGGGCATGTGATCAAAACTGGGGCTGAATGGGATGTTTTTGTGGGAAATGTGATTCTTAATTTGTATGCCAAATGTGGTGTTATGTTTGATGCTATCAAGCAATTTAAACTAATCCCAATACGCAATGTTGTTTCTTGGACTACCATCATCTCTGGGTTTGTCCAGGAGGGGGATTCAGTTTCTGCTTTTGAGGTCCTTAAAGAGATGCAAAGAATGGGAGAGGAAATAAACAGCTTCACTCTATCAAGTGTGCTTTCAGCTTGTGCAGTTTCCAATATGTTTGACGAAGCATTACAGATTCATTGTTGGACATTAAAGATTGGGCTGTATTCAGATCCTGCAGTAAAAGTATGTCTGATAAATACATACTCAAAAGTGGGATCAGTTAACTTATCTGAGATTGTATTTGCAGAAACTCAGGACTTGAGGCAAGTCTCTGTCTATACTAGTATGATTTATGCATTAGCTCAGAGTAGGAATTACGAAAAAACAATCATCTTGCTTAGAGAAATGATACAAAGGGGCATTACACTTGATAAAAACGGAATTTCCAGTATCTTGAGCATAATGGAGAGTTTAACTTTAGGGAGACAGGTACATGGATATGCTCTAAAACTGGGTTTGGTGGCTGAAGTGTCTGTTGGGTGCTCGATTTTAATAATGTATTCAAAATGTGGTAACTTAGAGGAGTCTCTGAAAGCTTTTGAACAACTCGAAAAGAAAGATCGTGTTGCGTGGACCTCTATGATTTCTGGTTTAGTAGAAAATGGATGCCCAGATAAGGCTATTAAGTTGTTTAAGAGGGGGTTAGACGAATTAATATGTGATGAAAAGAGTTTAGCAGCTGTTCTAAAAGCATGTTCGTCTCTTCCTTCTGTGAAACTGGGTAGAGAAATCCATGCGTTCGCTCTTCAATATGGATTTGGTGAAGGGAACTTCATTAGTGAAGCATTAATGAATATGTACGCGAGATGTGGTGATCTGAATTCAGCAAAGAGTGTTTTTCTTATGATGCCTTTCAAAGATGAAGTATCATGGTCGTCCATAATTTCAGGGTTTTGCCAAACGGGGCACATTGAAGACGCTCTTCATCTTTTCCACCACTACCATCTGTGTAATGTGAATGTTGATTCTTTCATAATCTCGTCAATTCTTGGGGCTCTTGCCAATTCAAGTAACTCTAATATAGGTACTCAGTTGCATGCTTATACCATAAAAGTAGGTTCTGATTCAGAGTCTTCAATAGGAAGTTCACTTATATTGATGTACTCAAAATGCGGAAACATCAATGATTGTGATATGGTGTTTGAACAAATTAAAGGGCCCGATTTAGTTTGTTGGACGACCATGATTACGAGCTATGCTCATCATGGAAAAGGACACGAGGCTTTACAATTGTTTGACCGTATGAAAAGATCCAAGATAAAGCCCGATGTTGTTGCTTACTCAGGTGTTCTGTCTGCTTGCAGTCATACGGGTTTGGTTGAAGAAGGATATTTTCATCTCAATTCGATGATAAGAGAGTATGGAATCGAGCCTGGGCCCAAGCATTATGCGTGTATGGTGGGTCTTTTAGGTCGAGCAGGAAGATTCAATGAGGCTGAGAAGTTAATTTCTAACATGCCTATTAAACCTGATATCTTTGTGTGGGAAACTCTGCTTGCTTGTTGCAAAATGTATGGTAATTATGAGCTTGGAAAAGTTGCTGCTGAAAAGATTATGGAATTGAGACCTTGTGATGCAGCAACTTATGTTTCAGTTTCTAATTTGTACGCTGAGGCACGAGAGTGGGAACAAGCACAGGAAATACGAGGGCCGGTGGATGGAAGAGGAGTAAAAAAGGATACTGGTTGGAGTTCTGTAACAAGTATGAATGGATAGTCAGCTACCTTCAGTCCACATTCCTGCTAATTGTAATGACTAAAGAGTTTCAGAACACATAACCGCAGATACCTTAATAATTCAAGGTTTCCAAAACTAGATAATATGATTTTGATGTAAATATGCTTGTTATTCAGATTATTTTAGCTTGTTTATGTTTGATGCAATGTATCTGCTTAAACAAAGATTAAATGTTGTTGTACATGGACTTTATTATCTGTTACTGAGTTGCTTGTGTCTTTTTCTTGAGCAAATTTGTCTTATTATATTACCAACCGAGTTTGCATTTTTTTGTTGTTATTACTGTCGCTTCTGATTGGTAATTGGGTTTTTTAGCAGGATCTTTTTAATCTATAGGACTTAAATTAGAGTTTTGATTCAAAAGTGACAAATAGAATAACTCAAATAGTTAAGAGTACTATTACCTATGCCATGCGGTTACCTCTTACAGAAAAACCCAATTGAGCCAATTGAAGAAGCTCAAAATGAGACAGATGTCAGCTAAAAAAATGTAAAAAAGAAAAAAAAAGAAGTAATTCCCAATAAGCCAAATCACAATGCGCAATTCATGACGAACCAAAAAGCTATAAAGAAGTGTTGCAACATGTAACAACTAAAAAATGTGAAGTCGTTCAAGCCAACTGATACATAGGGAAGTCTGATCATAATTCCTATATTATATATTACATTTACTCTAAAAATTATTAACCGAAACCCTTCTCATCAGCCGCGTCTATACCAGCTGGGATCAAATGTTTGACGTGCAAACTGAGATGTCTTTAAAGTGGAAGACGTAGCAACAATCCTGTTATCCTGCAACAAATGAGAGCATAACTGAAAACTTAAGTTATGGTGGTGGAGAAAACTCGATAGAAACAATGGAGAGTTAATACCAACAACGTTCATTGACCTCGCCTCAAAATTATAATAAGAATAGGACCAAGAGAGCAAATGATATGCTTGAGGAGGCAAACCTCTCATTGATGACCGACTACAACGCAACACACATTAGACACTTCCCAACAGAAAAGAATCCACGTTATGAAACTGAAATAATACCAACTCATTCACATTCAACTAACTTTTCGGAAAATAAAGAAACTGAAATAATACCAACTCATTCACATTCAACTAACTTTTCGGAAAATAAAGAACACCCGTATCGTAGTCACATTTCACAATTATTCATTCAAACTCAAGCAACAAATAACCAATAACAAAGGCATGGAACAATCATACATTGTCAAACTAGTGTGAACCAAACAGAAAAACATCAAGCACACAGCCTCATATGGGAACAATCAATGGTCAGCTTCATACATGTACATATCCAACATTATTTTTAGTTCCCTAGAAAGAAGTCGTCTATTTTGTGTTGTCATAATATTCCAGTGACTTGAGTTTCAAAAAGTGGATGGTTTCCAATTGTCATCAAGAACTACAGAAAATGATTGCTTCAAGAATGCTTCCTAGCAATCATTTTGATTAAATCTCAAAGCCCTCGACGATAAATTCGCTTGAGTTTAACAGATGATGCTTGGAGGGCGTCAAACTATAAATCAAATCTAGAAACTCATAACAAAAACTAGATCTGAAAACTAAGAGCAATGCTGGAATGAGCTAGAATTTCTAATGTCCAATACAGGAACTGAATTTACGCGGGGAACGGAGAAATTAAGATTTTAATTTGATATTTCATAGAACACAATTCATTGAGAAATTAGGCACTTCTCAAAATACTGATGTTCTTACCAATTTATACGTCTCTGAACAAGATCATCGAATTGTATAACTTCATTTCTATTTTATGGTTACTTCATTGAAACAAATCCTCTGTTTTGCCAGTCACTAGACAATTCCTGTCTGGATATTATAACTCCTGCAGTATTATAACTCAGATCAGGTGCATCAAATGATTTTAGTTCTTAGAACTAGGTTGAAGGATATAGGCACAAAAAAAGCATCAGTTGACAATGAAGTAAAGGAGAACAGATCACAAATTTCAACCACTAAACGCAGATAATTCTCAACTAAAAAGTTTTTGTTCACATGGCAGGACATATGGCACTAGGAATTCAAAATAAGAGAAACTATCTTGAAATATTAATAAGAATCCTCAAGATTAATTCATATTAATATTAATAAGTGAAAACATTAATAAGAATATTTTTAGATTGCGTTTGGATATAGATATTTGAAATTCAAGGGATTTGAAAATGAGTAGACTTAAGAATCCATAGATTTCAAATAGCATGGTTTTGCTAAATATCCCCAATTTGAACTAGAGTCAAAACTAAGTATTTGGAATCCATCAATTTTAGTATCTTACCCAAACAAGAGGGGTGGATTTAAGTGTGGGTTTAAATATATAGCCTCAAATTCCTCCACCCAAACACAACCTAAAATAAGAGAGAGTAGGTATTTTGGAATATCAATAAGAGTAACCTAAAATAAGAGAGAGAGAATACTCGCTCAGAAAACAAAACTCTCACGTTCTTGGGAGAGTATTCTCTCTATCAGCTTCTTTATCTTCTTTATCTTCATGACATCAATGCATGCTTATAGCATTTAGTTCCTAGTGATTTGTGTAAAGGTGATATTCTTCTATAACATAACAAGTGTGTAAAGTAAGTAGATAAATATAAAATTACTTGAAAGCAACATAACAAACCTATCTCCTCTTGAGTTGATAACAAGGTGATATTCTTCTAAAACATGTATCAAATCAAATAACAAGGAGTGAAACTGGTATAACAAGGATTTCTCCTCTTGAGTTGAAAAGATAACTAACCTCTAAGCAATTAGGATGAGCAGAGATTGACCAAAACTCCATTGCACCAATGAAGGAAAGCTGAACTTAGGCCTTTTCTCAACTTACAACAAAACAGCTGCAAATACGGAAACAATGATGCGCGGAATCAGATTTCCCATCATGACACATTAAACAGAAGCTAACTTTTCTTTTATGCTGATTTACTTGACTTTTACTAATTACAAGAGCAGGCAGGAAAAAATAAACCAGCAACCCCGCCTTAAGTCATCGAAAGGCAGAAGTCTCATTATTACTATTCTTTAAAAATATAAAACCATGAAGGAGGATAAGATGCATACTGGTCTTAGTTACACCTAAAGATTTCAGAGAACTCACAAATTGAAAATATTTTAGCTAAGAGATAAGTACCCTTCTTCTTTGTATGTTTTATATTGAGAACTTTATCCACCAAAATGTTTTCTTCATAAAACAACGTTAAAAAGGACAGTTTTGTAACTTCTTCTAGCTCCAGATTTGCCAAATAACCATTTGAAAGATGGACTTCAGATGATTCATGATGCCTCTTCTACAGTACACGTGCAAAGACTGTCTTTGAAGCATCAACACCTTCACAAGTTTCTAAATTTTAGCCTTAGCAACTTAATATCCATAAAATACTACAAAAATATCATAAATAACAATGATACTGTAAACCGAAACCAAACAAATAAATGATGACATAGTCTACAAAGTAAACATAGCAAATACTGGGTTTCATTTGCTTTGTCATATGCTACACAGGTGTCGTGAAAAAGATACTTAAAATAGAACCATCATATAGTTCAAATAGCTTAATTATTTTCTGAGTATACATGAGTGACCAAACAAAACCTTAACTTTGGTAGTGCAACACCACCAAAAAGAGTCACTAATGGGTTCCATTCCTAATTTTTGTTTAAGTTTGCATGTCAACTCTGAATGCACATCTATCAGCATAGAGTGTTGGAGATATTTCATATTTGCAGAACTGACATCACCGTGAAGCTCATTTCCATGCAAACATCAAGGTCTATTAACCTTGCATGTTAAAGAAGTGTAGCTCTAAACCTGGCTTTCTTACTTTCCTCAGAACAACTATAAAGTGATTCCACTAGAACATAACGAACATATTTTCTCTTTACAGAAACTAGACAGCATGTAACATATTTTCTCTTTACAGAAACTAGAGAGCATGTAAAAGCCACTCAAACTTCGGTAAACAAGGGCATAAAACACTCCAACACTCAAAATAGTAAATATTAGGGAAATTGCACTCTTTTAGACTTAGAGAGAGACAAAGAGAGAGGGAGTATAAAAGCAAGATAGGGATCAGGACTATTGCCAAGTTTGATCTTCACAAAGAAAATCTAGGCAGAGCATGTGCCCTTTCCTCACAATCAAAACATATTGCAGAAAACTATTCAAGACACATTAGTTAATTGGCCACTGGTCATTTGTAAAATGATTGCACGTCTAAATTCTCAAGACAAACACAACTTTCATATCCAAGTTCATCCAAATTTTAGACAGCAAAGGCATAAATAAATAGCTTCTTTTTTTTTTTAATCTGCCAACAGTTCTAACCAAATAATGAAATGTAAATTTGAATGGTGATGAACTAGAATTACATCTTCTAAGAACAAAATAACAACTACTCCCTCCGTCCATGATAATTGGTCTACATTGGTTGTGCACGGTTATTAAGAAAAAGTAGATGTTGATGTGTAAAAGTGAGTGTATTAGTATAAAAAAGTATTTAATTATTAAAAAGCATTTGATGTGATGTGTAAAAGTGAGTACATGTATATAAAAAAATGAAAATAATGATTGTAACTTTCCATTTTAGGTATGGATTATTTATTGTGGACGACCGTTTAAGGCAACGTGGACCATTTATCGTGGACGGAGGGAGTAAAATAAGAAGGTAAAAATACCTGATATGAGCATTTACTCTTCATGATTCAATCTGAAGAACAGTGATTGCCACAAGATTTCATTCAGAAGCTTTTGTGCTCAAGTACAATAACCTCCAAATAATTAAGATTTGACATTTGCTGAACCAAATAAAGCTTTATTTGGTGACTTTTTCTTTATTAGCTTCTTATCTCTAACAGCATCGTGTAAGAGTTCATAAGCATAATAAGTTATATGTGTCTTCTTCAGCAAATTCTCCACAACTATCTTAGGTGCTGCAACTTCTTTCTTATCTGCTTCGAAAATCATGTTCACTTCTTCAGGAACAATACCCTTGTGCACCATGAGGTATATGATTTCAACTGCTTCACGTAACCTATGCTTTACACATAGGCAATTAAGCACTCGTCCAAATGTTGTTAAGGATGGAATGAACCCTTCCATAACATTGTTAAGAAGAAAGTTATACCCAGAATCAATATTTCCAGTCTTGCAGAAACCATCTATCATACAGCGGAAAGTGTAGTTATCTGGTGGACACCCACTATCACCCATTTCATGAAATAGTTTTTCTGCGCTATCCATATTCAACCTCTCGGAAAATGCATCAATCAGGATGTTATACGTTGCTGGTGTAGGGGAAAGTCTGTATTCCTTTTTCATTCTTATGAACAACTTATGGGCTTCATCCATATCCCTGTTTTGGCAAAATCCATCCATCAGTGTGCCAAAAGTTACTATATCGGGACGCATACCATTTTTCTGAATTTCATCAAGAAACTCCAAAGCTCTCTCCACTTTTCGAGCTTTGCAGAAGCTCTCTATCAGTATATTATAAGTGATGACATTTGGCTTACAACCTTTCTCCACCATTGCTTTGAAAGTTTCCATCACATTATCAGAATTTGAAGTCTTGCAAAGCCCATCCAATATACTGTTATAGGTGATGATATCTGGAGAAACACCATGCTCCCACATGATATTGACAATTCCAAGTGCTTCACCCATCTTCAGCTGTTTGCAATGGCCATCAATCAAAGTGTTAAAGGTGAATATGTCAGGAAGAAGCCCTTTAACCATAGCATCATTCATAAGAATTGTGGCATCATTTAAACAGCGCATTTTGCACAAGCCATTTATAATTAAATTATAGGTCCA
This sequence comes from Prunella vulgaris, assembly GCA_026898435.1. Taxonomy (NCBI): domain Eukaryota; kingdom Viridiplantae; phylum Streptophyta; class Magnoliopsida; order Lamiales; family Lamiaceae; genus Prunella; species Prunella vulgaris. The sequence continues at coordinate 191,866 of JAPKLY010000085.1, read as the reverse complement.
TATATTCGGATTGCAACTATGCTGCTGCATCTCATTCATCAGCTGTAATGCTTCCAAAATTAGACCCTGTCTACACAGTCCTTTTATCAAAGTGTTGTATAGAATAACACTAGGCTTTATACCTTTTCCAGTAAGCTCATTAAACATGCTCATAGCCCTATATGTGTCACCATCCTCACACAATCCAGACAATAGCGAACAATATGTGAACTCATCGGGCATGAACCCTCTGAATACCGCTTCTTGAAGAATCTCATCTGCCTTTTGCACCAAAACAAGTTTGCAGTATCCATCAATGATTGTATTATAGGTGAAAGCATCGGGCTTCAAACCACTATTAACCATCTTATTCATGTAGTTTTCAGCTTCCACCATTTTCGATTTTTTACACAAGCCACATATAAGTGTATTATACGTCACTATATCAGGAGAAAGACCTTCTCCTGCAACACCATCCAACATTCTGGCAGCCTCATCGAGCAGACCCTTCTTGCAAAGACCTTGAATGAAGATATTAAACGTAAACAAATTTGGGAAGACACCCCTTTTAAGAACCTTATTGAGTAGTATTTCACTCTCCTTGATATCTCCCTTCTTGCAAAGTGTATGTATTAACTTATTGAAAGTAGCAACATCGGGGATGATATCAAGCCTAAGCATTTGATCGAACAACTCATAAGCTTCTGTTCTATAATCTCCATTATAAAATCCACCAACCACCGTACAGTAGGCTACTGAGTTGAATTCGCATCCCTGAGTGGGCATGTTATTCAGAAGCCTCAGTGCAGCACGAGGTCTACTCGTTCTACAAAATGATTTAATTCTAATCGTATACGTATACACATCAGGTGCAATTCCTTTCTCTTTCAGTCTCATATAAACTTTGTGGGCCTGGTTAAAATACCCATTTTCCACCAAAATATTCATAATTACATTGTAAGAATAAATCTTGGGTTCACAATTGTAAAAATCCATTCTCTCAAACACATCAACAGCCTGTTGAATCTTCTTTTTCTTCCCATAGATCCTCATGACACTAACGTACACTCCCTCCAACAAACTGTTATCTATATTCTCCCTCATCTCCGCTACAATATTCTCCATTGCCTCAAACTCCTCATGATAACCCAGCTTTTCAACCATGCACCTATAAGTTGGCAGAGTGTGTTTATATCCCTCTTCCTTCTTAACGGAATTGAACATCTCCAAAGCCCTTAATGGGTCTCTGTGATGTCTTACGACAGCAGCTACATGTTTAGGAAGAATGGTAGAACTCATTCCACCTACGAATATTTCCAGCAAAACCCATCAAGATTATTCAACAATCGAGCTAAAATGTGAAGGCTTTTTTGTTTCTGGCTAAATTTTCACAATCAATTTCCACAATCTAAGTACCAAAATTGCACAACAAGAAGAAAATCTTGAACTAAAAGTAATATAGAAGTGATATAGAAGAAATACCCGCGAAAATATTCCCTTAGTAGTGGGAATTTTTCAATCTCATTCTGGGTATCTCAGTCTTTAAGTTGCGAGTTGTTAGATTTCTTCAGCGTATGGAGTTTCCATTGGGATCGGTTCTTAGCTGATATTCTAGTATGCGCGCCGAAATCCCAGATTGTTTTGGTTGTATGGTTTTCAGTCCTGAGAATTTTTGGGGTGAGCCCACCAAAATGCCAAAACCAAAATAACCGGGCAAAAAATAAAAAAGAGATGGTGTGCTAACAGGGTTACAACGGTGCTAAGAAACCAACTCTAAAACCCACAAAGCACTTTCCAAAATTGAGACCCAAAAATTGAGATTTTTGTGCATGAGATATAAGCAATGAAACCACGAATTCTGATGTTTACCCTAGAATATACAGTAACAGAATCGTCTGCCGATGGGGAAACCGTGAATCACGTGTTGCAATTGCCGCAGCAACAAGAAAATGAGGAAGATAGAGTTGATATAGAAGAAGGCAAACCTCGTTTTGTCTTTAGCTTCAACAGGAGCTTTGAATATTTGCAGGATAAGAAAATTTCAGGGAGAACTTGACGTCGGTGGCGCAACTCCGGCACTTGCGCAGCGTCACAGAAATTAGTATTTTCACAGTTTCTTTTCATTGGGCTTTAGTTTGTGTACTGGGCTTAGCCCAAGTGGGTTATATCCTGGGCTGGCCCAGAACCCTTCTTCCCTCATGAGTTCTTCCCCAATTTCTCCATTCGATAAAATAGTCATTAATCTCTTTTCCAATCTCCTGATCTCTTTCACAATATCTTTTTCTAACAGGTAAAATATTATATAAATTATTTTCATGATATAAACTATTTTATAATATAAAATTTATATTTATAATTTTTTTTATCTTATTAAAAAATGATTCTGAATCACTTTCATACAATACTTACTCCTAACTTTAAGGCTGCACTTGGTAGGCCTTAAAAGGCCATATTAAGCCTTTCAATATTATTGTACAACTACTTGGTAGCCTATATTAAATTTGGGTCGACCCGATTTAATACGACGGGTTACAATGACCCAATACTAAAATAATAAAAAACACTGTTTTCTTTCACATTAGTTATTCCATTGTTTTGCCCTTACTATTTTATTAAGGGTTGAACATTGACCAAACTGACTTTCTTTCCTCCCACGACAATCACTCTTTACCTTCCACTAACCAGAAATTGCTGCCACTTCTCAGCCGCCGCCGGACGGCATTTTCGCTCAGAATCAAAGTCCCTCAAAATGTTGGCAATACCTGAAGCAGAACCGCCGGAATCCATGGCTAAATCGCCACGCCGTCCATTGAAGAAGGCCCCCGCCGTCAATAGTCGCGCCACCGTCGGAATTCATGGCTAAATCGCCA
>JAPKLY010000085.1:167639-182189 GCA_026898435.1 Prunella vulgaris | reverse complement strand
TCGATCATACACTTTTGATTGCTCAGTCCTATGATGTTTGGTAGGAAGGATAGTGTATGATTGCTTAGCCTCAAATGTCTGGTTCTTTCCACGGTTAAACCTTGTTACCTTACTATTTTTGCAATTTGAATGTAGCACCTTATAAATCATATTGGATCATGCACCTTATAAAAATATATTAAACTATACTAAAAATTTAATAATTTATTTAAATCAATTTTAAATTTATATAAATATATATTCATATACGTTATTCTTATATTTTTTAAAATATAAAAATTATATATATTTCTTAAAATTGTAAAATATCTAACAAAATTCATGATTCAAAATTACATAACTATTACTTTCTCTGAATATTTAGATAGATTTCAAACTTTTTAAAATTTCTCAATTTTTTTTTTTTAAAAGTGTGAAAATTATTCAACGAAGTGTGTATAATTTAAAATATATTAAAAAAATTTAAGATTATATATGTGTACATATTTTTTCTAAAATGTATAACTTTTAGATTTTGGAGTTATTGTAGATAAATTTAAATATGTTATTGTACTTTGAAGATTTTATTTTAATTTTTTAAATATTACATTTATTATTTAAAAAATGCTTTTATTTTTATATTGTTAATATGTATAATCTACTTATTTATTTAAATATAAAAAATATGTGTGAATTTTTAAACATTAGTATAACTTTTAATTTATTATTTTCTAATTTTAATTTATTTTAGAAATAATTTTAAACTTTTAAATTTTAAAAAATATGACTAGTTTTTTTTAAATTATATGTATTTTTTATTGTTATATTATAATATTAATAATTTTATTTATATTTTTATATATTTAATGATGTGGATGCTTATTGGGATGATGATTGTGAATTTATATGTCCACATCATTTTTTGGATAAAGAACAAGTTGTCTGAAGTTTAAATTGCAAAAAAAAATTGAAAAATGGTGATTTATTTTGCCAAAATTTAGATTAAATTGCAATTTAAAAAATTTGATATTTTTCATTTAATTAGGCCTTCAATGAGTGATATTCTTGGCAATCACAGCACAGTATACCAACCAAACTCATTATAAGTATATGGAACTTTCAAAAATGCATGCAGTTATCATTTAATTTAATTTAATTTAATTTGTCCCCACTGTGTGGGTTGAGTTGATGGCTCAATGAATGGAGGCTCTTATATCTTATTTTTAAGCCACTACTTTTTTTTTAAATCCACATCTTTCATTAAATGTACATTCCTAAATAGAGTATCATATAATAAATGTACATCACATCCCATTTAACACACACCAGTATTAATCATTAGTATTACCTAAACTTTGCCCACTCATACTATTTACAAGTACCGAGATCCATTTCAAGTTAAATATAATACTTTTTGAGTAGGATATAAGTTTTAGTTTTATGATATTAAGAAAAAATAAAAATAGAATATATATTGTGTAAAGTATATGTTCATTTGTAAGGAGTAAGACTAGGATTTTAAAAATTAAATTTTTTAAATTCAAACTAAAATAAATTTTAGATTTTAAAATCTAAATTTAGATTTTTGTGCGCGACTGCATGCGTATTTTACTAGGTTCATGTGTGAATGATAGTTTCATAATTTGATAATGTGTTTGTGTGTGTTTTAATGTGTGTGTCTGCATGACTCTATGAGTTATGTGATGTTGCATGTTGTGCTTAGAGAAAAGTTAATTAAGTGGGACGTCGAAATTGTAAGTTAATAAAAGTTACTTTAGGGGAATGTGAGAGTTGATCAAATGTGGTTATGATTGTGATAGTGGACATTAATATATTTTCATATTTATATAAATAAAGTTGATTTTTTTTATTTCTATAGTTAATATTTGAAAAGATCAAATAATTTGAATATGTATAAATTTATATAAAAAAAATTAATTTTTTTATATGTATAACTAATATTTGAAAAAATCAAATAATTTAAAATATATATAATTACGTCAAAAATTAATTTTATATATAATTAGTATTTGAAAATGAGAGAGTATAGATTTAAAAGCTTTCCTTCCATTTTATATTTTATATTTTCCATTACTACTTCAACAATTTGAATAGTCTTGCTTATCTGGTACGTGCACACACATATACTAGTACGTAAATCCGCTTATTAAGCGGGATTATTAAAAAATATATTTTTAATATAGATTATGTTATGTGAATCAATAAATTTTAATGTCTTTTATATTTATATATAGATTTATTCGATAATACATCTATACTTATATAATTTATGAGTTACACTTGCGTAGAAATTTCTACGGTAGAAATTTCCAAATATAGAAAATATATATAAAAAAGTCCACGCGCAAGCATACCGAGTCTCCAACCCCATACACCCCAATTTACCTAATTCCCCCTCCCACCCCATACAAACTAATTGTAAGTTCACGCCTAAGTCCTAACACCTTCATCATGTACCTTTTCTTTTATAAGGTTTTTTTTTTTAATTATTGTGTTGATTAAAATATATATTTAATATTATATTATAAATAAATATTTATACATATAGTAACATACATTTAATTTTAGAGTAATATACATTTGTTCTTATAGTAACATGCATTTGTCTCCCAATTTGTGTTACCATATGAACAAATGTGTGTTACTGTAAGAACAAAATATATTTTTATGAGAATAAATATGCGTTTTTTAATTTATTTATTATCCATTTAAATCTAGGTATATTATTTAATGTAATGCATATGTTATTATATGAAAAAAATAATTACTTCTATAAAAGTAGATAAATATTTGTGAATAATCAATATTTGTTCTTATAGTAACACACATTTTGCTCTTACAATATGTGAAAATTTATTCATTCTATAAAAATAAATGAATATATGTAAAATAACAACATTTTATAAGATAGTAACACACATTTGCTCTAATAGTAACACACATTTATCTCCCTGTTTGTGTTACTATGTGGGCGTATGTGTGTTACTATATGGGTAAAAATATATTTTTATGAGAATAAATATGTGAATCTTAATTTATTCATCATCCCTATAAATCTAGTAATATTGTTTCATGAAATACATGTGTTATTATATGAAAATGATAATTATTTCTATAAGAATAAATAAATATATGTAAATAATCAACATTTGTTCCAATAGTAACACACATTTTGCTCTTGCATTATATGAAAAATTATTTATTCTATAAAAACAAATGAATATATGTAAAATAAAAATATTTTATAAGATAGTAACACACATTTGTCTCCCTTTTTGTGTTACTATATGGGTAAATATGTATTACTATATGAGTAAAATATATTTTTATGATAATAAATATGTTTTTCTTAATTTATTCATCATCCTTTTAAATCTAGGTATATTGTTTCATGTAATACATATGTTATTATATTGAAAAAATAATTATTTCTATAAAAATAAATAAAATATTTGTGAATAATCAATATTTATTTTTAAAGTAACACACATTTTGCTCTTGCATTATGTGAAAAATTATTTATTCTATAAAAATAAATGAATATATATAAAATAACAATATTTTATAAAATAGTAACACACATTAACTCTAATAGTAACATATATTTGCTCTCCAGTTTGTGTTACTATATGGGCAAATGTATGCTACTATATGAGTAGATGTGTGTTACTATACTAACATAAATTAAGAGCAAAATTTTAAATTAATTATATAATATTATTTAATTTAGTTTTAAACTTAAAATAATTAAAAAATAATATTACAAACTTAATATTAACACTTATATATGTGACGGAAGTTCGCGCATGCATATGACGGAAGTTCCCTGGGCTGGCCTGGGCGCATGGTTCTTAACTTAGAGCGCGTGAAACTTTTTTGTTTTGAAATATATTTTTGGAAATTTCTGTTGTAGAAATTTTTATATAAGTTTTTATCATAATTCATTAATTTGAGACTATCTTACACAATATTTAAAATATGAATGTGCTAACATCCATCTAATTATGTAAGATTTGAATTATAAATTTTTCTTATTATATAAGTATGTTAAAAGAAAATCAAGAACATATCACAATATATGAATAAAAAAATCAAGAACATAATATTTTATAATATAAATTTTTATTATTATATAAGTATGTGAAAAGAAAATCAAGAATATATCAAAAATATATTATTAAAATAATCAAGAAATAATATTTTATAAGATTTATTTTGTTAAGATTTATTGAATTTATATATACATGTATTAATGAGTTATAATATCTTAATTTATTATGTGTGTGTGTGATTTCTTGAATCTAACATATACGTATATCAATGATTTACACATGCGCAACGTATATACAATATTGCGGTAAATAAATTAAGTACTTAAAAAATATACACACATGCACAACGCATATACAATATTATGTTCTATAACATCTTTGGTTCTAGAATTATAAATAACTTACGGTATGTATGGCGCAGACACGATTATTTTAATATGAACCTGCAATTAAAATAGAATACCAAAATATAATATTACAATATTAAGAACATGAAAAAATATATTAAAAAGACAAATATACAATTCAAACATCAAAATTTTAAATCAAATAGATGTGCAATTGTAGTAATCAAACATTACCTAAAACCCCCATGAAATTGTGTAATAATAGAAAAGAAAACACTTCAAACACAAAAATTTTAAATCAAAGATCTGTCAATATTGCGGTAAATAAATTAAGTACTTAAAAAATATGCAAACATGCACAACACATATACAATATTATGTTCTATAACATCTTTGGTTCTAGAATTATAAATAACTTACGGTATGTATGACACAGACACAATTATTTTAATACGAACCTGCAATTAAAATAGAATATAAAATAATAATATTACAATATTAAGAACATGAAAAAAAATATTAAAAAGACAAATAAACAATTCAAACATCAAAATTTTAAATCAAATAGATCTGCAATTGTAGCAATCAAACATTACCTAAAAAAACCATGAAATTGTGTAACAATAGAAAAAAAACAATTCAAACATCAAAATTTTAAATCAAATAGATCTGCAATTATAGCAATTAAGCATTACCACCAAAAGAAAACCACAAAAATTGTGTAACAATAGAAAAAAAAAATTAGGGAGACTTACACCTAGGGCCAAATAGTATACTCAAACCACATATAAGGCCACCTACTTTTAATTGTTACAACCAAGACCAAAAATCGTTTTTGTGTACCATTGAGATTATGTGTGTACTTGTGACTGAACAAGTGTACTATAATTTATTTAATTGTACCTTGGGTACTATTTGAGCAATTATTGCACTGACAAAAGTTGTGATTGATGTGACGTGTGTAACTGTTCATGTCACATCGTGTACTGTGCCGGTCACGTCTCATTATTACCTTTGGTTATCAGCGATATTTGCCGATCATAATTCTGGTGACGTGTACTATCGATCATGCGTATGTACTATTGAACAAATCAGTGTACTATTGATTGTGTACGACAATGAATCGTATTGTACTAAAGTATTGCTTATTGTACTATTGCGTCCCTTTTCCGGCAACACATTTACATAATTTTTCGACGAAAACCGATAATATAAACTCACAAAAAATAGTGCAAAAATAATAAAAATCCATTACAGAACCATTACAATCCAAGGATCAAATACAGAATCAATACTAAAAATTCTCACACAAACCTCTGTTACAAATTAAAGAATGAAAAATCACCATTGCACTTAAAAGAATGAAAATCACTAATCACAACCACAGTCGGCAAAACACACCTACGCCGTCGCATCTGCCATTCCACCGCTCAAACCTACTAGAAGTGTCTGCACTCAGACGCCAGATCGAAGCCGATTTTCTTCATGCTGCCTCAAGCCACGTCGCTGGAAAGACCGCCTGTCATCGCAGCCGCATCGAGGAGAAACCACCGACTAAACCTTGCCTCTGTCCTCTTCTCTGTAAGCCGCCACAAATCGAAGCACCACACAGCTAGCTAATTCTCGCAGGAATTTATGGCTACGCACGTCGTCGCAACATTGAATCGCCGCACCATAGCAAAATCTATCGCCCTCTGTTTCACCAGGGATCCAGACGCTCATTCAGTCGTCTTCCCTTCACCAGAAACCGCCACTGGAAGCCGCGCCTCCACCCTGCTCGATTTCAATCGCGGCGACACACGCCCTGAAACTGCAAAATCCACATCGTCGTCTCCGACTGAAGCACCGTCGCAACCTATGCTTCGTTGCGTCGTATCTCGCGTTCTTTTCGATGCGAACGCCGGCAAGAGTATGGTTGTAGGCCGAGGCTAACCCAAATTCATTTTTGAACTTTCTATCCCTTTTTTTAATTTCAGCGATGGGACTTGATATGATGTGATGGGACGTGTTCAGAAATTAAAATCCCAATCTTCAAGAAATGGCCCTCCTCATAATATTGAAAAAAGAGTAGCCTTCTTTGTGTTTTAACCCTTAAAATTGGCTCTTAATGTAATTATCTCAAAAATTTATTTCAACAAATTATTAAATGTAAAATATGATCCTGCAAAAAAAATTTGAACATAAAAGATAAATAAATAATTCCACTATCAGAATACGATAAATAAAAACATCAAAAGAGAAATAAGAAGAAGTAATGAGACGCGAGAAAAAATAATATTAAAAGATGAGAATAATAAATTAATAATGTTTATGAAGTTGAAATTTATAGAAGTATAGAAATTAAGATGAACGGTTGAAATTTATAAATATATTTATAAGATATAGAGCAACACTTGCGTAGAAATTTCTCCCGTAGAAATTACTAAAAGCAAAGTTAACTACTCACTCGCACTCCATCTTCGACAACTGACGCTGCATACATACTTAATTAACCCCAGCCCAACAAACCCATAATTACCCCCAGCCCAACAAACCAATGCAACATTTCATTTACCCTTCCCCACCACCCCCAACCTCACGCAATCCACCCCCAATCAAACTAAATTTAAATTTTTGGAAATAATTTTCCTTTTAAGTTTATTTTAATTTTTTATTTTTTAATTATTGTGCAAATTAAAATATATTTTTAATAATATATTATAAATAAATATTTATATGTATAGTAATACATATTAATCTTATAGTAACACACATTTGCTCTTATAGTAACATATATTTGTCTCCCAATTTGTGTTACTATATGGGCAAATGTGTGTTACTATAAGGACAAAATATATTTTTATGAGAATAAATATTTATTTTTTAATTTATTCATCATCCATTTAAATTTAGATATATTGTTTCATGTAATACATATGTTATTATATGAAAAAAATAATTATTTCTATAAAAATAAATAAATATTTGTGAATAGTCAATATTTGTTCTTATAGTAACACACATTTTGCTCTTGCATTATGTGAAAAATTATTTATTCTGTAAAATCATGAATATGTGTACAATAACAACATTTTATAAGATAGTAACACATATTTGCTCTAATAGTAACATATTTATCTCTCTATTTGTGTTACTATATGGACAAATGTGTATTACTATATGGGCAAAATATATTTTTATGAGAATAAATATGTGTTTCTTAATTTATTCGTCATCCCTTTAAATTTAGGTATATTGTTTCATGTAATAAATATGTTATTATATAAAGAAATATAATTATTTCTATAAAAATAAATAAATATCTGTGAATAATTAATATTTGTTCTTATAGTAACATACATTTTGGTCTTGCATTATGTGAAAAATTATTTATTCTATAAAAATAAATAAATATATGTAAAATAACAATATTTTATAAGATAGTAACACACATTTGCTCTAATAGTAACACATATTTGTCTCTCAATTTGTATTACTATATGGACAAATGTTTGTTACTATATGAGCAAAATATATTTTTATGATAATAAATATGTGTTTCTTAATTTATCATCATCACTTAGAATTTAGGTATATTGTTTCATGTAATACATATGTTATTATATTAAAAAAAAAATTCTATAAAAATAAATACATATTTGTGAATAATTAATATTTATTCTTAAAGAAACACATATTTTGCTCTTGCATTATGTGAAAAATTATTTATTCTATAAAAAAATAAATATATGTAAAATAACATTTTATAAGATAGTAACACATATTTGCTATAATAGTAATATATATTTGCTTTCCAGTTTGTGTTACTATACGGAAAAATATGTGTTACTATATAAATAAAGGTGTTTTACTATAACATAAATTGAAAATTAAAATTTTAAATTTAAATTTATTATATAATTTATTTTTAAATTTACAATACATGTGTTTGGGCCTTTGGGGGGAAGCTAGGCGTGTGCGTGTTTGTTGGGGGGTGGGGGTGGGGTGGGGTGGGGGTTTAACATTTGAATTTGCATGGCAATGCTCCTGGCCCTGGGCGTGGCGAGCGTGTTCCGTTGGTAGGGAGGGGCGCGTGAATTTATAATATTTTTTAAGTCTATATTTAGAAATTCCTACCGTATAAATTTTTATATAAGTTTTTGTCAAAGATATATGTATGTATATTTATAAAACATCAAAATGTAAGGTCAATATTAAAGCACTTAAATTATACACAAAAACTCGTATGCAATATTGCACAAAACTCGCCCCGTGCAATTAACCCATTTTACAAACGGATCTAATATATATATTGAAAAACCGCCTATTTTCTTTCAATTTTTCATCGGTTTTCAGAAATTTCCTTGGTTTGCGCAATCTTTCTTTCTCTCATACGAAACTCTCTGCTCATTTTTTTCATATGAAATTTCCTTGGTTTGCGATTTTTCGTCTCATTACATATTTCTCATACGAAACTTCCTTGGTTTGTTGATTTTGTTGGCTGTTGCTGCATTTGATTTGTTCGTGTGAATATATTTTTGTGTTTCGTAGTGTAGATCAATGTTTTTTAAGTGATTTGTAGTTTCTTACAGTTTTTGTCTGTGTTCTGCTCCGTTTGAAATACAGTAACAAAAAAGTCATGATGTAATATCATAAAATTCTGCATGTAGTAACAAAAAGTCATGATGTAGTATCATAAAATTCTGCATGTAGTAACAAAAAAATCATGATGTAGTATCATAAAATTCTGCATGTAGTAACAAAAAAATCATGATGTAGTATCATAAAATTCTGCATGTATGTAGTAGCATGAAATAAGTAATGTAGTATAATAACATGGTGTAGAAGTAGTGGAATTTGTTTTTGTATGTAGTAACATAATACACTTCTTATAGTAGTACAATATATTTCTTGTAGTATGACAATCTTATGCATGCAGTAGTGTGAAGTAATTAATGTAGTATAATAGTGAAATGTATTTTCTGTATGTAGTATTATAAATGATATCTTGTATAAAATTTGGAACATATAGTAATACATATTATGCTGTATGAAAATATTATGCATGCAGTATGAAAAACTTATGCATGTAGTATCATAATAAGATCAATTCAGTAACACAAGAACAGACTAACACAAAATAATTATAGCATTTTCGTCTCTCTTCGTTGTAATTGAATATTAATGAGTTTTCATGGCGATCGTCCAATTTAAGTGAATGTTTAATGCAGCGTTAATTTGATTTTTGTGAAACAATGGTTTTAGAGCTGTTGACTTTTTGTATCTCAGATTAATCCGCGAATTTTGGGTTATAACCCGGTTATTAAGTGTGACCCGCGAATTTTCAAAAGTTACATTTTTTAGCTTATATTGCACGGGAGACATACTCTAAATTATAAGGTCGAGATTAATTCTTAATGCCAGAATTAATGAGAATAGAGGAATTTCGAAATCGAGCATTCTAGTTGATTTCATAACTTCGTCTTTATATAATACTAGTATCTATACCCGCAAATTTCGCGGTATGAAATAAAAAATGAAAAAATTTAGAGAAACAATTATATATTTTTTGTGATTTATTTAATTTTTTAATAAATAAAATACTCAATTATAAGATAATCTATTTTTATTTGATTTGCTTGATTTTTTTTGTATTGATTTGATTAAATATTGTACATATAAAATTTATAATTAATTAGATAAATTAAATAAAAAAATAACTCCTAGAAATAGTATCATTTAGAATTAAAATATATTTTGTAATAAAAAAATCTAATTTAACATGTTTATAGAATTGAAATGAGAATTAAAATTAAAAAATATATAAGATTTAGTTTGTCATATTTGAAGAAAATCAAAAAATATTAAAGACTTATGTAGTTATATTTAAAGATAATCAAGAAAGATTTGAATTATAAATTTTATTATTATGAGTATATTAAAAGAAAATTAAGAATATAATATTTTATAAGATTATTTCATTATTATTAAAAAATAAAAAACATTATAAAATTTAACCACGAAATTGATTAATATGATAATAATTAATTTCTATAAAGGGTTAATTCTATACAAATACACCATTTTTTACTTAACTTTTAATTTAATCCTGAGTTTCACGATTATTGTAAATATAATATTTTATAAGATCTATTTGCGTTAATATGTGAGTTCAAAATTTTAAATTAAATAGATGTGCAATTGTAGCAACTAAACATTATCTCTAAAAGAAAACCACAAAAATTGTGTTTCAATAGAAAAATATTATTTCACCAAATTGTTAGATGTAAAAATATGAACCTGCAAAAAAAAATTGAACATAAAAAGATAGATAAAAAATTATAATATCATACTATAAATAAGAACATCAGAAAAGAAAAAGACGCACGCGGAAATAAAAGAATAATAATTTTTATAGAGTTGAAATTTATAGAAGTATAGAAATTAAGATGAACGGTTGAGATTAAAAAAATAAGATATATGATTTGATATTATCAATATATTTATGAGATTTATATAAGATATATATATATAAATGTAGGGTCAAGATTATATATAAGGTCGAGATTAATTTTTTTTGCCAGAGTTAATGAGAAGAGAGGAATTTCGAAATCGAGCATTCTGGTTGATTTCAAAACTTCGTCTTTATATAATATAAAGATTATGATAAGATATATATATATATATATATATATATATATATATCCCGTATATATGAAATATATGGTGTTGAGTTAACAATGATTGTTTGAAATCAATTGGAATAAATAAATTGAAGAACACCAAGATTTACGTGGTTCGATCAGAAATGATCTACGTCCACGGATGAGGGCACCCCTCTCACTAATCGATGAAAGATGTTACAGATTACAAGTATTTTGATCGTTCTGAGTATATGATCGTTCTATTATATTTCTCTCTATACATATGTGCGTATATATATAGAAGTATGGAATCCCTAATTAATGCTAGTGAACGTAACCACCTAACAAGAAAACTGCTACAGTTGCAACCGAAAATTAGTAACTGTCAGAGCCCAACGATTTTCAGTTTTGATTCTGTTAAACTGATCAATCGTTGTCCAATTTGGAAGTTTAAACTGCTTCGTAACTGATCCTGAGTTAGTTCCTGACTTCGGAGTCAGTATGCTCCTTCCTTGTCTTGTCTTGTCTGCTGATATGATATGTCCTCAGCTGAGTCTGAGTACTCAGCTGATATCATCAGTAGACATTTTGTCCTGATCTGACCAGCTGACCTGACCATACCATCCTGACTGACCATCATTTTGACCACCATCAGCTGACCTCCTCAGCTGACCACCATCAGCTGACTACCATCAGCTGACTACCATCAGCTGACCTCCTCAGCTGACTCCGCTGATATTCCAGATGACTTTCAGTAGACTTCTCAAACGATCTCAGCTGACCTCATCAGGTGACTAACCATCAGCAGACCTATCAGCTGACTTCCTCAGCTGATAGTATAATGTTCAGTTAATCAGCAATACTTGCTCATCTGATCTCAATTTCACTTTCTTTGCACCCATAACAATTCTTCACCTCAAAGTAAGTGAGATGCCTCCACCTAACCTTCACATCACAGTAGTATTAAGGCACATCCCATGACTGTACCTTAACCAGCTCCAAACAGTAGTTGAACTTAGAACTTGGTATGACTTTAGTCAGCATATAAGCAGCATTGTCATCAGTAGATACCTTTTGTATTGTGATCACCTTCTTTTCCACCACATCCCTCACAAAGTGAAGCCTCACATCAATATGTTTAGATCTTTCATGAAAGACCTGATGCTTGACTAAGTGAATGGCACTCTGATTATCACATTGCACAGTAACTTCATCTTGCCTGATTCCAAATTCCCTGATAATGCCCTTAAGCCACATAGCCTCCTTTACTGCTTCTGTCACTGCGATGTACTCAGCTTCAGTGGTTGACAATGTAACCACTGACTGTAATGCAGCCCTCCAACTGATGGTTGTGCCATATAGTGTAAACACATATCCAGTCAGAGACTTTCTTGTATCTATGCTTCCAGCATAGTCAGAATCTACAAAACCTTGTAGAGGTTGCTTGTCCTCCTGAGTCCTCTCAAATAGTACTCCCAAATGTGTTGAACCTTTCAGATATCTCATTATCCACTTGAAAGCTTCCCAATGTGCCTTTCCAGGATTAGCCATAAACCTGCTGACCAAGCTCACTGCATGAGCAATATCAGGTCTGCTACAAACCATGGCATACATTATGCTTCCAACTCCATTTGAATAAGGTGTCTTGTTCATCTGAGACTTCTCCTGATCACTCTTGGGACATTGATCAGCTGACAATTTGAAATGTTGTCCAAGAGGAGTAGAGACCGATCTTGACTCATGCATATTGAATCTTCTCAAGATTTTCAGTATGTAATCCAGCTGAGTCAAGAACATCCTTCCAGCTGACTTGTTCCTGATAATATCCATACCCAGAATCCTCTTAGCACTTCCAAGGTCTTTCATGTCAAAGGTTTCTGAATTCTTCCAAGACTTTTGCTAGCAATTAACATATCATCCACATAGAGTAATAGATATGTCAGTACCTCAGAGCCTTGTTTTTCCAAGTACACACAACTATCATACTTGCATCTGCTGAAGCCTATTGACACCATGAAGCTATCAAACCTCTTATACCACTGCCTTGGGCTTTGCTTAAGTCCATACAGAGACTTCTTCAGCAAACATACATTTCCTTCATTTTCTGATAGTATGAACCCTTCAGGCTGCTGCATATAAATGGTTTCTTCAAGCTCTCCATGTAGGAATGCAGTTTTGACATCCAGCTGTTGTAATTCCAGTCCATCCTGATTCACCTTAGACAATAAGATCCTTATTGAGCAGTGCTTCACAACTAGTGAGAACACTTCATTGAAGTCTATTCCTTCCCTTTGAGTAAATCCTCTTGCAACTAACCTTGCCTTATATCTGATCAGCTCCTGTCCATCTGACCCAATTTTAGACTTTTTCTTGAATATCCATTTTGAGCTGACAACCTTCTGCCCTTTTGTTCTATTCACAAGAACCCATGTGTGGTTCTTCTCAAGTGAATTTAACTCCTCTTTCATAGCTGAAATCCACTGATCTTTATCCTTCCTTGTCACTGCATCAGCATTAGTTTCAGGTTCTTGATACTCTACTTCTTCTGCTACTGATAAGGCATATGAGATCATATCAGCCTGCCCAAACCTGATTGGTGGATGAATGCTTCTCCTATGTCTATCTCTAGCCAGACAGTAGTTTCTCAAATCTTGACCCTCCTCATCTGAATTTTCAGCTTGATCTTCAGAATCACTGTCTGCTGATGCACTCAGCTGATCTTCTTGTGGATTCCTGATATCAGAGTTGTCTTGAGCCTGATCTTCATTCTGAATCCTGGTTGTATGCTCCACCTGAACTGGTGTATGTCTGATTATGGGGTTATCCTTAGCACCCTGAGAACTTTCAGATGTACCATATCCCATGACTTTCTCATTGAAAGTCACATCTCTGCTGATAATGCACTTCTTGTGTCCAGCTTCAAGGCACCACAATCTATAACCCTTGACACCTTTTGGATATCCCAGGAAGATGCACCTCAGAGCCCTTGGTTCCAGCTTGTCCTGCCTTATATGTGCAAAGGCTAAGCAACCAAACACCTTCAGATTATTATAATCTGACAACCTACCATACCAAAGCTCATCTGGGGTTTTAAACTCAATAGCAGATGAGGGAGTTTTGTTTATCAAATAACAAGCAGTATTAACTGCCTCTCCCCAGAATACTTTAGGTAGTTTAGCATCTGACAGCATGCATCTAACCTTCTCCAAAATAGTCCTGTTCATCCTCTCAGCAAGCCCATTCTGTTGAGGGTTTGCTGGAACAGTCTTGTGTCTTGTTATGCCTCTTTCCTTGCAGAAATTTTCAAATTCTTCTGACACATACTCAAGTCCATTGTCAGTCCTGAGATGTTTTAAGGATCTGCCTCTTTTGTTCTCTTGTTCAAGGAGCCATTCCCTGAACTTCCCAAAGGCTTCACTCTTCTGCTTCAGAATGATTACCCATACTTTTCTGCTGAAGTCATCTACGATGGTCATGAAGTACCTTCCACCTCCATGAGTTTCAGTTCTTGAAGGCCCCTAGATGTCA